>VMRN01000145.1:365416-543813 GCA_010277015.1 Poeciliopsis turrubarensis | reverse complement strand
TCGGTGGCTACGCTAACAAGCGTTAGCATCCCCAACAGGCCGCACTGAGACCCCGGGTATTTCGGTGGCTACGCTAACAAGCGTTAGCATCCCCAACAGGCCGCACTGAGACCCCGGGTATTTTCTGTTTCTTTTTTTCCAGAGGGGATGAGGGCTCTCATGGATGACTATTCCACCGGTAGCAAGGAGCGGCTTGAACTCTTGGAGAGAAGATATGGCCGCCAGACGCTTCTACATACCGTTGAGAAGCATGTTAGCAGCAAATGGATAACCTTTAATACTAAACCCTGTCCTCACTGCTTCTCCCCAATACAGGTAGGTTCTGTTACAAGGGATCAAATGTTTACTTTCTCAATAGCTGCGTTTCCATTACAAATGTTCGCAAATAATTCTGCTCACGTCGAAAAAACACAATTTCACAGCGGTGTTTCCATTACATACAAAATGAAATTAAAATCACGCGAGAATAAGCTTATTAACGGATAAGTTATTAAAAACATGGCGCTGGTTAGCAGAGGACACGTTGGCGGCTTGCGGCGTTTTTGGAGTAATTGTAGTCGGCCATTTTACAAAAGCACCATGGATTGAACATGTTTATACAGCACAACTTTTTATGATTTGTGCCACACCATGAGCTCTGGTAGAGCCAGCTGCCAACTGCATCGTCTGAAAAAAGAGGAAAAAACTACAAACCACGAGGAAGACTACATCCTGTTGTCTTCTTTGTGGTTTCCGCTATTGGTAACATCCGGTTGTTGATCAAGTGAGATGCCACAATGTTTCCTTTGCAGTTTATAGCTGGAAAACCACCTCATCCCAAAATGCAAAAGCTTTTCCCTCCTAAATTGCTGTTTTATTTTCGTAATCAGTTTGCGCAGTTTGATGGTTAATGGAAACGCAGCTGGAGTTTCATGCAACCCATTTTCTCCTGATGTAATGTGATATTATTGTTTGTGTTGCAGAAGGTAGGCGGATGCAGCATTCTGCTTTGCGCTCGTTGTCGCCGGCGGTTTGACTGGAAGCTGGGCCCTTTTTAGGGTCTTAAGAAGTGTTCTTCAAGTCTGATTCTGCATATTTCAAAATATTATACTATTATTCTATTAGTTATACTGGATGAAATTTAGGCGATTATTTTTGAAGTCTTACTCAGATGA
Source organism: Poeciliopsis turrubarensis (assembly GCA_010277015.1). Lineage (NCBI taxonomy): Eukaryota > Metazoa > Chordata > Actinopteri > Cyprinodontiformes > Poeciliidae > Poeciliopsis > Poeciliopsis turrubarensis. The sequence continues at coordinate 542,659 of VMRN01000145.1, read as the reverse complement.
TTAATCAGTTAATCTGATTTTTTAAGATTGTCCCATTCTGCAGATTTTGCATTTAACCATCTAAGCCTTTTTTGTACAATACTCAAAATACATTAAAAGATGCAAATAAACAAATAATTAAAAGTCCTTTTAATAAGAAAGTAAAACATATATTGCCTAAATTGCAATTACTAGGCCATTCACAATTACAATCTTAGCTGGACGATAACTTATCCCTGAAGTTATTGGAATAAACGATAATATTGTTGATAACATACTGTAACTGGATAGCAAAGGTGCTTTTTACAGAATTTGGACCAGATGAATGAAAACTATCAAGTGACAGTTTTAGCTCAAATTCTGTAAAAATTCTTAGTCAGCACTTTTGTTATCCAATTATTGATTGGTTTATCCAAAAACCATAGAGTGATCAGCCATACACTATATTGATGTTAAGCCAAGCAGAAAGAGTTTTTCATGTGTCGATGCTGTGGATGCTTCCTTTGCTCCAAATGATCAGGCGTTCACTGAACCAATAATATGTTATTGCATTGCAGGCAATATTTATTCTCTTATTTGAAAAAAGAATTATTTATTTCCGCTTTTTAATGTTTTTCTGATATTGTATAAGAAAATTGTTAATTGCTTTGATGTGCAAAATGTGGCAATTTTCTTAGCTGATTGATCACTAAAATAATCCCTTGAGTCAATAATAAACAAAATATCGTCAATTAAGTTTAAACTGAAAAATAATTTTAAATTTACTGCAAATATTTTCTTATCCATTTTAAAAATGTTCCTCCAGATTTATATTTATAACCTTTAGAGCCACATTTGTTTTGTAGCTATGAGAAGTTAAGATCTGTGAATTCTGTTTTTTATTTCAGAGGGCATCGTTTAATCCGCTATTGCCTATAAGAAAACAATAAAAAAAAAAAAATTTTCTATATGAAACCATGAATAAATGTACAATTGTTTTATTATCACAACAGGAAAGATGTGAGTGCAAGACTTAAACTCCCTCTCCTCTGCAGAAATAATGAAATTCCCTAAATTTCCAACATGTAACAGAAATTTATAACAGAGGTGAAACAAGACCAACATATCTTAAAAAATAAAATAAATAAGAAAATGGCTTAGTCCTGAGACAGTGCATTTCTTTGGTTTGACATTTTGAAAATGATGGGAAAGAAAATCAGAGAAGAAAGAAGACATATTATGTAAAACCGGTCAAATGAGGCTGTAGTTTTCCTTCAGGTGGATCTGGTCCGCAATGGCCTGCTGCGCCTTGGTGAGCGGTTTGGGCGGCTCCGGCTTGTATCTTATTATAGTTACGGTTTTCGGTTTGCGGGGTTTATTCGAAAATCTCCTCTGATGGGCATCGAGATTAGCTGCACTTAAAAAGGGAGACAGACAAGTCAAATACGCTGCTCACCTAAACAATAATACGTATTTTACATTATTTATTAACCCAATTTTAACATTTTAGTCAGGCTGGGTGAGATGGCTCCAATCTTTTTCATACCACATGTGATTTTAATAAAAAGATGTTTCCAAAAAAAATTGCAAATGGCAGAAAATATTTTTTTAAAGTGCCTTTTACTTCTGTCATTCCTTTCTGCGTAGAATATAATATTAGCAGAATACAGATGCAATTTTATCAGGTCTTAAAATTAGAAGAAAAAAGTCCTTATTTTTTAACTTTCTTGCCTTTAAATATAAGAGCAGGAAATTAATTAATTTTAAAAAGGGGGAAAAAACCCAGAAGTGTTGAGTTTGGGTTCAGTAAACGCGTAGCAATACAAACGAGATACATAATAAAAAACATCTTGATGAGAAAAAAGCTTAAATTATAAATTTTTTTGTTATTTTTGATGTTGGAGTTCTCATAAATTTACTACTTCATTCTCCTTATATTATGACTTTATTCTAGTGATAAGACTTTATTCTAAAATAATAATAATAATAAAGGCTGATACCTATGTTTTGTTGTATAAATTCAAAGTCCAATTGAATAAAAGCTGTAAAAAAAAAAAAAAGCTTGTCAAACAAGATGGCCGCCCTGGGCATGCTGACACATTTTGTAACTATGGAAACCCAAGAAGCACATTGATGACAAAAAAAAGACAAGATTTTTCAAAAATTAACTCTCAAAAACCAAAAATGTGACGTATCACGTAGCCCTACATGTTAGTAGTATTTTCTTCTCATTAGATTCTAAGCCCAATTTAATTTAAATTCTTCTCCTCAGGGTCTTTATGTCTAAATTTCATGTGCTGTGTAGTTTCACTACAGTTTTGTTGATATCTGTGGATTCCCACCTGCCATCGTGAGACACTCCTCCTTGTGACTTTCGTCCCAGGCTTTCGATTTGCAGGCCTTGGAGCAGAAGTTCACCTTCTGGCAACGGCCACAAGGCGCCAGCTTCACAAACGCAGAGCGGCCGCAGTAATAGCAGAACTTAAGCAACGGCGACCTGAGGAAGGATTTACAGTGGCGAGGTTTGAGAAGTGCAGTGTGAAAGGCTGACTGAAGAGAAGGGATATAAAAATGGTGTGTGTACTTCAGAGGTTTGGGTGATGCTTTTCCATGAGCCCAACGCTTGCTTGGGGTCTCATCCTCCACACCTGTGGGTGTTATTAGTGTCTGTTTAGTCACTATTACAACTAAAAAACCCTCATACATGCCACAAAAGTCAAATTATGTTATCAATAGAAATGATAACAACCTATGACACTCTGCGTGTCTGAATATTTCAAGGGGACATATTATGTCAAATCAGAGTAAATACAAAGTCCAGGACTTGCAGAATTATATTTTGACATCAAAACATTGGAAAAGTCAGTCTAGCACTGAATCAATTAATCACATTAATTGTCAATAATAATCAACTAACTTAGTCATCCATTAATCATTGACTGGAATATACAGACTCAAAAATCTGCTGAAAGAATAACACACACAGAGCAATAATTAAGCCAAAATTGTACAAAAAATATAAACATTTTGCATTAGAGAAAAAAAAACAACAACCTTTGCCTGAAAATATGTTCTACCCAGAACTTCTCATGTGGAAGTTATTACTGTCCAATGATTAATTGATTAATCTACTACTTGCTTAATCTACTTACTCTTAAATTACTTTACAGAAATAAATAATAACTTACATACGTTTTGCAAATAAAATGTGGCACTTACCAGTCGACTGAGGGGATTGCTCCAGATCTACAGCCTTCCTCTGCATCAGATTCTGCCTCAACAGATTCGCCATTAGAGCCAGAAGTTGGCGCCATTTCTTTACTAGATCCCTTTCCTGCATGTTCAAGGCGTGGAACGGAGTGTGAGCAAAACGCGCATCCTAAAGCATATACAGATGGAAGCACATACAGCAACTCAAATCATTTTTAACCTCAGAGGCAAATTATGAGACGGTGCCACAGGGTTACCAGCTGGAAGGTGAAGTATGCAAAGTCGATAGCGGTTCCCTCCACCTCGCCCACTGGAACTAGCATCAAGATATTAGCACCAGCCTCGGCTAACATGTCAAGCTAAAAAGACACCAAATTTTATCTTATTACACCAGCCATACATTATTTACATGTGTTTGTCCGTAAAAGGGGAGAGCAATTTAGTTACACTGAAAAAAATATTTTAAGTTTTAACACTTTTTTATTATTCAGTTAAATTTTTTTCTGTTTCAGTTTTATTTTTTACTAATTTTATGGCCCCAATTTAGCTCCATACAGGACACAATGTGGACAGATTGCAACCAATTAAAGAGCAATCCAAGAAAATGTGCTTTTAAGATAGTTTTGTCTTATTTCAATTGCAATAATATATTTGCACTCTGTACTTGACAAAATTATTGAGTAAGGTTTTGCGTTTTGCCGTGAATAGCTGACATTTTTTAATCCTTCATTCATTCCAGGAACTTTATCACATTATATATATTATTTCTAAACATATGGATGATTAAAAGACTTTATTTCTGATAATTATGATGATTTTCCACTTACAGTTAATAAAATTAAAATGTTCTATGTCAAGAATTCCTTCATAATGATGAAAAAATATTAGTTATTTCACCTATAACTGGTATTTTTTTCATCAGTATTAAGGAATTATTTACTTAAAACAAGTTCCTATGTCTTGCTGAAAACTCACTTGTAAATTAGTTTTATCTTAGTTTGAATTAAGATATTTGCACTAGCAAATAGACCAAAATACTTTGTAGGATTTTGTGTTTTTGCAGTGTAACTCTTTATGGCGTGAAATCACTAACTGTAAATTTGCATTTATTTGAAGATACATCTCTATGTTTGAGTTTACCACTTTGATTCTGTTGCCACCTGAGCGGTAGTTGAAGTTGGCGAGGGCGCAGAGAGCACTGCCCACCCTCGGACCCAGAGGTAAGTTAGGATCTGCGCCTGCCTTTAAGATCTCCTCCACTGCCTGAGTGGAGACAAGACGGCAACATGAGAAGTCTTAAATTTATGCAACCGTTGCCCTGAAGGAGGGGGCGGCGGTACCGCGTCATTGCCGCTCGCTATGGCCAAGGAGAGGGGAGAGTGTCCGCTCCAGAGGAAGTCAGTCCTGGCTCCGTGGGAAAGCAGGAGCTCCACCACTTTACAGGCATTCTGCAAAACACAAATCAAATACATTTCACATGATGAAGGATGTGTGCAGCTGTGAGGGCGTGAACTGTTCTCCCAGACCGAGTAGTCCTCATTTCTCTGGCAGGCTATGTGCAGGGGAGTTCGGCCCCCATCTGTCAGATGCAGTTCCTCAATCACCTCTTCCCAATCTTTATCCCCCAGGAAGGCCTGAAAAGACAGAAACATACTAACTTTACACTTTAACCTCCTTTATTAAACGGGGGTTATGTTAAAAGGTGAAAGTAAACATGCACCAGATCTGGTTGGTAGATCTGTTCCTGGTCACATGCCCGACAGTCGGGTTCGGTGATGGCGTGCAAAAGCATTTCGGTAATTTGTGCACATTCAGGACCGTGCAACGCTGCAGCAACATGAAGGGGATAAAACCCTTTCAACTACAGAAAGGAAGAAAAGAAACAGCATGCTGGAGGTAATGAAGTGAAGACTGAGATAAACTATATATTACGTAAAATATACGACCTATATTACACTCGAAATTAAATTAATCTAGTAGCATCATCTCACTAGGGCTGAAACGATTAAGCCAATTAACTGTGATTAATCGATTATTGAAATAATGGTCAGCCAATTTAGTACCTGATTGATGCTAATTACATTAGCAGCTAACTGTCCTAATGTAATTCAGCCAGAACTGTAAAATAAAATATACATTACACATTTAAGACAAAAAAAGATAAAATCAAGGTTTTTCTTAACTTGGCATTTTTCATGTTGTTTCTGTTAACTTTTTTACAAAGATTTTCGAGGTTAAAAAACATAAATAAATAATTTACAGAGGAGATTTGTACCTGCAATGGAAGGCGAATATCAGTACGAGCTCCACACATGAGCAATTTATGGACGACCTCGGCGTCGCCCGCCATGATGGCCAGGAACAGGACGGGCAGAGGGACCCTGCAGCAGTTGGGGTTGGCTCCGCGGTCCAGCAACAGCATCAGGGTTGTTAAACGAACACGGGGCCTAGCCGAGCACAAACAGCGGTTCTGCCGGCGTTAACAAGCTACATTTTAGACTTTCAAAAACATTTTTAACGTCAGCTTAAAGTACATTTCACACCAAATGTAAACGAGTGGCAAAAATGAACACTAAACAACTGCTGATAAATTTGCGCATATCCTTCATTAATGTGAAGCTAGCTAATTCTAGCTAGCTAGAAATGAGCAGCTCGTGAGCCGATTCAAGTCATGTGACTACGATGACGCAATACAAAAAAAGGCCATATTTCTGCATAAACACTCATAAATTTGGAGATTAATGTCTGAGTTATAAAAGTCAGTAATTTTAGACTTTTCAAACTCTGAAATGTATTTTTTTTTGTCCTTAGAAAATGTCAGAGATGAAGCTAAAAGTTTTTTAGTGCAAAAGAAAAGTCCTGAAAGAACAAAAACTACATACAAGATGTTATAGTCCTGCTACAGCAAAATTTAAGATCTGCATTTAACATGTTTGTATGGAAAATTAGAGCCACCGGCAAAAAATTCAGACTTTTTTTTTTTTTTCAGAATTCTGACTTTGATCTCAAAATTTTGAGAATTAAGGTCAAAATTCTGAGAAGAGTAGTCCTAAAACTGTAAGGCCAACTTTTTAAATCCATTTTAAGGTTTAAATTTTCGACATGAATTTAAGAGACCCTGCACAGACCACATCATGTCATCATCATCATTAGACAGAACAAAGGAGCAGCATGTGAGGGGGGAATGATAACTGACTCGATTTCCTCGACAGTCATTTTGCATATAATCTCCTGTGAGTCACACTGTGGGGGTCTCGTAGCCAAAGTCAGCAGCTCAGCCGACCGCTGCAGCATCTCTTCTGATTCAGCGATGTCGCTGCTGCAGATGGAACAGGTGGAGTCAAGGATCTGACTCCGGGTCAGATCATGGTCTTCGCCCTGCTGCAGACAGAATCACTCAGCTTGCAGAAAAACCCAGAAAATAACGGAGAATGAGTTCAGTTCGTGCTACCTGCTCTGGGACATCCTGTCCGCTCCCCAGAGAAATGTGTTCATCCAACTCTTCAACGGTGATTCCTCTGTTTTCACTCTCGGTTAAATTCTCCACATCTCTGTTGAGCTCATCCTTTAGCTTCTCTACCTCACTGTCCACATCCTCTCTAACACTCTGCTCGTCTCCAGATTTGTCTGTGGCATCGTAGCTTTCATCCGTTCCCGTCGCTTTCCTCTCCTCCTCCTGAAGTTGCTCAGAGTCTGCAGGGATTTCGCCATTTTGGTCATGTGAGACGCGTGCAGGCGGCTCTTCAGATGCCCTGCAAACAAAATAATACCGTTGGGAATAAGCAATTTTGTGTTTTTCTAAATCTGAAGTAAAAAGTGAGTAATGTGTATTATTTGCAACAAGGTCTTAAATGATTAAATATGATTAATTAATTGTTGAAATAATGGTCAACTAATTTAGCAACTGATTAAACATAAACTGAAGGATACAGATTATAAAAAGGCTATTTTCCTGAAAGAGCAACATATTCAGTGTCTTTAGGTAGAGGCGTCTTCAACTTGGCTGCACTACAGACTGCTATAGGAGCTATTTTCTGCCGACAGTTGCCACCATCTAAAATAACTCTGAATAATCAGAATTAATATGACTTACAACAACATTACAACAACATTTAATTTCCCTTTGGGATCAATAAATTATTTTTTATTAATGTTGACGTTAGGAGTATTTTCAGCTGCAGATGCTAGATGATAAATTGCCCCAGAAGTTATTGCAATAAACAATAATATTGTTGAGTTGAGACCATTTTCCAAGAATGTAATGATAATAATGGCAGAATAAAACACGAGTACGTTCTCAAAGATCAATAAACTTTAAATTCTATAAAACATTTAACAGTGGGACTGGAACTCATTTTAAAAATTTTAAATAAATAAACAAAACAGCAAACAAAATGAATCATGAAGTCTTTTTAAAAAAGGGGCAAGTTGAGACCAAAACATCAGACTGAAGACTTTAGTCATTTAGTTTTTTGAAGAAAGAGAGAAAAGAGAAAAATGGCAAATTGTGCAAATGGAAATGACCAAGTTTGTGTTAATTTCTCATGTGGTTAATTGATTTATTGCTTCTAGCCACAAATGATCAAGCGTTCACTAAGGAATTCAGGCAATAAAATGTTTGTTTTCTTATTTAAAATTAATAGTTTAATTTTATTTATTTATAAATAAAAAAATCAGCAAATATGCCCTTTTTTTTATTAATCATTAGAATAATAAATAGAAGAATATTAAATAACAGCTGTAGCCCTGTCATATTCTCCAAACAGCTTTTAAGCAGAAGGTTTCTATTCGTGAGGTGATTGTGTCGGCGCATGCTTACTGCTCAGTGAGCTGGCTTAAACTGCTTTGGTCCGTCATATTCTGGTTCTGGTTCTGGTTCATGTCAGTAATCTGTGATTCGATGTTCAGGTCCGCCAACTGCGATGGGAAGTCATCCGGGTTGACCGGAGAACTGCTCTCCTCAGCCACAGACATCGAAACCTTACAACACATGACAGAAACGCACAAATGGAAATGTTTCTCAAGAGCAGCATTTGTGTTTGTGCGGCTACAATTGATGTGACACACAGTCTCAATCAGACACCTAAAAAAGAAGTAAAAAATATATCTTATTGTCGTCTTATTATTGTCACAATATTGTCCACATCGCCCAGCATGGCAATGCGTTTTCTTACCGGGGTGTCAGCGGGCGGCTCGATCAGAGTGGACTTCAGAGATTCAAAGGGATAGTAGAGGACGTGGCACACAGCCAGGGCGCTCATTCCTTCGTCGTTCATCTTGTCAATATCAGCACCGCTATCCAGCAACAGATGGATCACATCATTATGGGAGTTTACCTGACAGGTGGAGAAACACAGATCCGCTGGATGATATTGTTCATGTTAGGAAATTTCAACGCTGAGGGGCAAAAAGACGATTCTTCTACATCCCATCCAGAGTAGAACGACTTTCTCAACTAAACGAAACTGGATTTGCCTGGAACAAACAAATCTGCTACAATTTTCACAAGTTAAACAGATTTATGTGTTTTGTAATATGAGTATTAGGGCCACGCTAAGAAAAACTAAAAAAATAAAATTATGGGAAGAAAGTTTATTCCATAATTAAAGTCATGGGATTATGACTTTATTCTCATAATTGTATTTTTTATTTTTATATCATATTTTTAGATTATTTCAGCTTCGTTCGTATATTTAGGATTTTATTCTCATAGTTCTATACCTTTATTCTCACATCATTTAAATTATTTTTCCTCATAAATATGAAAATATTTTTTGTAATAGTACGAGTTTATTTTCATAATATTTCAACTTTATTCTCAAACAAGTTTATTCTTTAATACTATCACTTTATCTTCATAAATATGATGAAGATAAACAATTTTTACTCAAAATATTTTTGAGCTTTTTCTCATATCACTAGAACTTTATTTTCATATCATTTCAACATTGTTCTCGTAATATCATTACTTTGTTCTCATATCATAACTTCATTCTCATAGTATTTAAATTTAATCCATGTAACATTGACTTTATTCTCATAACTTATGTTTTAGTTTTTTCTTAGTTTGGACCTAATACTCCGGTGTAGATTTGTTTGGGCAAATAAGAAATTTAGTTTCTCAAATTTCAGTCCACAGTTCACTTAGATGGAATAAAAATGTCATTTTCCACCATTGTTCTGTTTGTGGCCCGGAGAAAGAAAAACCTAGATGCTCCTGCAGAGGAGGAAAACTCAAACTGGGAGATGTTACGGTTGCAGCGATGAGCGGGGTTTGTCCCCGTGCGTCGGCTACATCCGGGTAGATGGCGCCGTCTTGGAGGATCTGTGACACGGCGTGCAGCTCCCCTCTGAAGCTGTGCTGAATCAGCAGCTCCGAGCTGACCTCCAGAGGCCCTTTGGGCCCAAAGCCGTCCCCCTTCAGAGAGAGGAGGCCTTGGACGTTCCAGTCGACAGTTTCAGTCTGCAGCCTGAAGCAAACACGCAGGTAGAGGTGAAACAGATGCTTCCTCTCCATACAACAAACTCGTGAAGTTGGTTCCCACCTTCATCAAACCTAACAAAATTGGTATCAAACGTGTGCTGCTGTCACTTTGAACATGTCAAAAAAGTACACAAAGAACATTTTGTGCAGCATAAATAGAGTCGAGTTGATTTGGTAAATGTGAGTAGGGGCAGAGAGGTTCACCTCTAATGTCCTCCTGAAAAATTATCATCTTTAAAATGATGGCGGCAGAAACAAAAAAATTTGGTTGCACAAACGTGTCACAAACATTTGACATCAATTTAGTCAGATTGGCGTAAGGTGGAGGGCTGTTCTGACCTTTTGACTTTCAAACTTCCATTAAACTCTTCAGAGCAAAACAGCACAAACAACATTTTCTGCTGAATTCACTGACACCTATTTTGTCTGATTTGAAGAAGATGGGGTATGATTGACCTTTCATGACCTCTGGGAACATTAATTAACATCTTTAAAGTGATAGAGGCACAAACAAAACATTTTGCAGCACGAAGGACATTTACAAGGATCTAATACAATTAGATCTAAAGAAGGTCAGGAGGTCGACTTCACCGTAATTGTGTCTAACCTGTGTTCGTGTATGTTAGCCTTCATGCGGATGTGTACAGGGAACTCAGATAACGGATCCCTTTTGTACGCCTGGTATGGATTAGCTTCTGGCTCCCACTTTTCACCATGAAAAACTTGATCCAACTCTCTTTTCCTTCCAGGAGGAAGTGGCAAGTGGTCGCCATCTGTAGAGTACCTCTCCATGCCGGGTGGATAGATGAAGCTTTCGTCTGACAGCAGATCTTCGTCTAGGACTGACTGAAGTCGGGTTAGAAACAGACGTGATAGGACAGTAGCCGACAGAGTTTACCTGTAAGCCTGCAAAGGATTTTGAAGCAAAACCATGACAGCACATACCTCAATGAAAAAATGCTCGCGATCAAAGGACTGCATGAATGCAGCATAATCTGGAAAATTGAGCAGACTAAAGCCTTCTTCTAAAGAGGAGCAGAGTTTCAGCAGGCGCTGCCCGATCCACAGGCCCACATCCTGGTTCCCATCTGGATAAGTGAGAACACCGGGACCAAACCTGTGGTCACTGTGGTACAAACCCTGAATATGTGGAAGGAGAACATGTTTTTTTTCCCTACAGAATTCATTTCTTTTAAAACATAAAACAACAATAAATAAATGACTGAAATAGTCCGAGGCTCACATGAAAGATGGCTCCACCTGGGTAGTTTAAACGCCCATATCCTTCCTTTCTGTTTAGGTAGAACTTGCCAGTGAACTTGTGGCCAGAGGGCCAGCAGTACTCCCCATCACCATGTTTGTAGTCCTTGTAGAAAAACCCCTCATAAAACTACAAAAATCCACAGGAAGCTTAGTAAATGAAACACCGGCAGTTGGCGAAGCTGTAATGTCACATTACCTCGCCGTTTTTCCAGCTGTAGCGCCCTTTCCCATGTTTGAAGTCGTCTAAAAACTCGCCCTCGTATTTCGACCCGTCGGGCCACTCCTGAACACCGAAGCCTTCTCGCCTCTCTTCGCCGAACTCTGCGACTTTCCTGCCCCCATTGCCGCCGCCATTGCCGCCGCCTTCCCTCTCCGTGTCGGGAACAACTTCACCGCTTGACGGCATGTCTGCCATTGTTCTGCTGCTTGAATTTGTTTTAATGTGATGACAAATATCTCAGACTACAGCTGCAGATACATTTCAGCAAAGCGGGTTGTTTGTCTGCGTGATAAACGTCAACTGTTGGATGTCTGATGTCAGTAGTCATTTTACTGTTAACATTGGTTGTCATGACAACGGGGAAGCGCGAGCAGACAGGAACTTTTCACGCATGCGCATGTGGAAGGTCGAAGGAACCTTATTAAATAAATACGTTGTTAAAAAATTATTTAAAAAATAAATGTTTAAGTAATGTATTTCATAGACTATTTTAAAATGTATATAAATAATTAAAAATAAACTTATATTAGCTGATGCAGATAATTATAAAATGAAATAAGAGTATTTTTCTTTTATTGCTCCTGTTTCTCCATCATCACTGTGAAATATGGTATAAATATGTTCACATTCATAAACAGTAACTTAAAATCGAAACTTTCATATAATATTGGCATGGTAGGCAAGGAGAGCCCAATAAACTAGAATTTAATCAATGAGTTTATTTTTTGTTCTTCACTGAAAGAATGTAATAAGTAAAACTCATAGATTGAAAATGAAAAGATATATTTCAAGCATTCATGTAAATTTAGAAGTTTACAACTTACCATCAGGAAAAACCCTAAAACCAACATCTCTGAAATGCTAAACAAACATAATGTCAACAAAAATGAAGATATTTTAACACTTAAGAAGTATCTGCACATTTTGGACACAGTTTTTTAAACTTTGCATCATCTCTGCTGCTTGCTACCATGCAAAAACTGGTCAGCAGTTATAAGGAGTTAATTGCTGTAATGTCAAAACATTTGCTACAAAAAAAAACTTGTGACACTGCATATTACAGATAATTATTTTTTGTTTGCATTCTGTGTTTTTAGAATAATAAAAACAGCAGCACACATCATAAAAACGGCTGTCAGAGTTGAACCATTTCATCCATTTATTAATCAGTTGTTCAATCCAAGAAAGGTGTAATTACTGAAAAACACTCAGGTTATATTAGGTGTTTATAAACAGCAGTGATCAGAAAAGGCACCACGACAAATCAGACACTCAGTGCATACATACAGTATTTACAACTTTGTGCTTTTATTTTCCCACAACCATCAGGGCCTGTTCAACTTGTAACATTATCAGCATTTTTCTTTAAGGTCTAAGGTTAGCAGAATAATGCATTATGGATACTTTTTTTTCCCCGACATAAACTTGCTTTTAGTCAAATGAGATTAGTTAATTTTAAAATTAATCCATTTGATTTAACAGTAAAAGCTACATACATTATAAACAGACTATATTCTGACCAAAAAACAAAGAAATTTGAAATTAAACATTAAAGGATAATTTGTTAATAGTCACTATAAATGTGCATAAAGTAAAATAAAAGACAAAAATTAGCTACAGGTGATTTCCCTTCTGTTTTCCAATCAGGAAGTTGAGTTGCGTGCAGGACTAAGTGACATGAGATGAAGTAACATGGGGGATTTCTCAGGCGTTGCTCCTTTCCTCTATTGTAAAGGTTTCCATTGGACCTTTGCTCAGGGCTTTAATGTCTTCCAGCAAACTGGTGGGGGTCAAGATATGGGAAGAGCCTGTACAAAGATAAAAATTATTCATTTTGAGTCTAAAATAAACAAGGAGGAACAATTAAGCAGGTCATAAAAAGCATGAAAGGGGATCTATAATGCAAAATTCATATTTTACATGTTTTTGTTTTTTCAATTTTGTCTCAAATACTTTTAAAACAGGCCAAGTACTTATAAATAAACACCTAGCTGGTTTTTGGCGATAAACCAGCTAAGAGTTTGGGGATGTGGCCCGCATTTTAAGAATTTTAAGAATGATTTTGTGCAGCTGTAATGGACATGGTTCGTATCGCCCATTGACCCATCCTGGCCTGTTCAAGGAAGCACAATAGGTCACATTTAAGGCAAAATTGAAGTTGAATGAATGGCAAAACCAGATCAACTCCAGAGAAATCGAGTTGTTTCAAAGAGAAATACTAACCCACGATAACCTCACAGGATTTCACCGCCTGTGTGACCTCATAAGCGCAGCGCATCTCAGAGTAGGTGATGCCCCCAATAACAAAGATGATGAGGCGTGAACCAGTGCGGCGATCATCCTGACTGCTGGGTTTGTTCCTCTGGCGGGCGCTGAAAACATGTTAGAAAATATAGGAGTTCAAGCAAAAGAACAAGTCTATTCCAAAAACAAAACAAAAGACATTTTGGCTCTCAGTCCAGCCAAATAAAGTTTGTTTAGAGTCACAAATGTTACATGTGATCATTTTTGAAAAATTCCTATGCTAAGTTCTTCAATGGAGTGTTAATATTTGTGGAAACACACCTGTAGATTCCAATATAATTACAAGAAAAAAATATCAAAATATTTACACTTTTAGTGTAATTCTGTTCCATGAAAAGACTGAAAAACTGCAAAAACCTGAATTTGTTGTTATATCCTGATTTAAAAACATTAGATGGGCACTTTATAATTTCTAGCCGGGCACCACTGTAGGAGGTCCAAAGAGCCTTAAAGTTACTTTTAAAGTAACAATGCGGATCATCAGAGGTGCAAGTAAAAATAAATGAAAAATGAATCCCGGACAAGCCCCCATTTGTTACCAACTTGGCTTATAGTTGGCACCAGAATAGGACAAAACCTGACTTACTCAAATTTATTTGTCAAAAAACTGTTCACTGTGAAAAGAAGAGATGATTATGTCAATAATAGAAAAAACATTACTAACCCAATCCCCACATTATAGGGAGGAACAAACATGCCAAACACAAAGCCCTGCATATTCAAAATGTGAAATAAGATCAGGCTAAAACTGAAAAACTTGTGACTGCCCCTGCCTTTGAAAACATTGGATATCTTTTGAAATTAATGACCGTTAGCGTGATAACTTGCCACCTTTACGCCTATAAGTGTTTAAAACTGTGTTTTTGAGGTATTAGTTTGCTAAATATCTGGACAATTTTACTTATTATGCACAATTTTCTTTAGATCTTGCTGTTTTGATGTTGAAATTTGAATGATGCATATCAATAGTTTTTTCCTGATGACCCACCTGACAGCGCCGGAGCCATTCCAGGCAGTGGGACACTCTGATTGGTGCGGCCAGTCTTTGGAGTCCAGTTTGTTCTCCACAGCATCCTGAAAATAAAAATAAAAAAAATTACATTATGTTTTGCAATCAGGACATAAATCGTCTCTGCGACATACATAAAATATTTTTTATAATCAGAAAACACAAACTGAGTGAGTACATGAGGCATTTCTCATATTATTTTATTTTTCTAAGATAGTAAAGCTCTCCAGACCAACTTTAATTCATCATTTACCCTTTATTTACTCTAATGGCAGAAGGCAGAGACTTAATTTCAGGGGAATTTTTAATCAATTTTTTGATGTTCTCATGGAACAAAGTCTGAGTAAAGGTAGTACAGAAAAATAGCATTTCTATACTGTCAGTTTTTTTACATTGACAATGGAAATTTATCATAATGAGCTAAAATTCTGATATAAATAAATTTTTCAAAATAAATGTTGCAATAAATACTGACCCCTACTACCAGTATAATTAACTTAATTATGTTAAATTTAAGTACTCAGGTACTGATCAGATGAACCTGATCAGTACCTATTCAGAAGGAAGAAAAATTGCCAACAGAAACATAAAACTAAGAGAGCGTGAATTTTGTAATAGATTACCATCTATTGGGGGATTCCTTGAACTCTCAGTTCCATATTAATGTCTGCAAAGTGAATTTAAAAAATGTTCAGAGATGATTTTTACTCTTCCTTTTTCTTTTGCCTGACAGATTTAATAAATTAAAGCCAGAAAAGTTGCCAGAAAGCCTTTAAGTTGTGTTTCAGAGTGGATTTTTCTCTTTTCTATTAACAGTGATGTGACCAGCAGATGAAGCTGCCGACAGTTTGTTGTGTTTCATTTGCTCTCTGACCTCCATCACGTCTTTGATGACTGGAGTCCATCTGGAAAGGTTGTACGTCTCATCTTGGGATCGATCTCTTCGGTTTGGTTTGCGGGAGAAGAAACTGGGCTGAACACAACAGAACAAAGATGAGCAATATGGTGGTTAAAGTGTGGCCCGGGGGCCATTTGGGGCCAGTTCTGTGCGGCCTACAACTGCTTTTTACAACACAATAGGGTCACATTTTTCCTCAAAATTTAAAAATACTTTAAAGGGGCAGTATTATGCGTTTTCTGGGAACATAGCACAATCAAGTATGTTAACTTGTGTTATTATGAATTGAGACAAGTAACTTTTCAGCAAGATATTGGAGCTTATTTTAAGTCAATACTTCATTACTACTGACTTAAAATAAACTCCTATTTCTTGCTGAAAAGTTACTTGTAAATTGGTCTTGTGTTATTTTAAGTGTACTAAGATATTTGCATTAGAAAATAGACCAAAAATACTTTTGTTTTTTCAAAGTGGCTCCTCTATTAACTTCATTACCACGTTTTTAGCAGTGTTTCACTGAGAAGTAGCTCCTACAATGAGCTCAGCAGATTAACAATTTCACTAGGTGTTTGCCAATTGCTGGTGGCTAGTCTGAAGGAGCTTAGTGGGGGAGGAGCTGCACCTCGAAGGCGGGGCTTGGTCCAACCAGGCGTTTTGAACAGCTGCATGATAGCCATGGAGATTAAAGGATTTTATGAAAGAACCAAGGCAACACTAAAAATGTTCTTGCTTAATTTTCTGGCTTTTCGGAAATGTAAATAATTGTATTCATTTTCTAAACAAGAAAAGTTTTGGGATTTAATTTCAAACAGCAAGAAAAGTTTGACTTTTTATTAGTTATATGAAAATATCTGGTTTTAAGTTTAAAAAACATTTTCCAAATTTAGGCTTTTAATTAAACGTTACAAAAACTGCAGTTTGAACATGAAGCACTTTCCAGGATGCTTATGCAGAAATCCAGCACTTTCCTAATTGAAATTCAAGCTTTTTCAAGCACCTGAACAAACCCTGAAATGACCGTTTCTGAGCTCCAAACAGAGTAAAAACTTCATTTTCTATTTTTAAATCACAGCTTAGAGAGAAAGAATAAAACTGTTTTACATGTGATGTGATGATGGGGACGCCGAGTTCTTTCCAGTTCAGGATAAACTCTCGTTCGTCCTCGATTTTAACGTGCTGGATAAATTTGTTCAGGTTCTCATCTGTCGTTCCTGTTTACACACATCAAAGCAGAATCAATAAAACATTGATTCAACACTTTACTTAGTTTTATAAAACAAACTGTGCTGCACTGATTCATTGCAGTGAATAGATGCTTTGCAGGGAGAGATGAATGTTTTACCGCTCAGGCTGAAGATGTAGAGCAGCACGGCTCTGATCTTGTCATGTTTGCTGAACGGGTTGAGCAGCACCGGCAGCAGAGTCCTCATTGGGTCTTTCACCTTCGTCCCGTCCACGTCAGAACCGACAGCGAGGTCCTACACAAAACAAACAAACATTTAACTTCCTAATAATACAAATATCATCCAACGGGTGTGAAACTGAGGACACGTGGGCCACATCAGGTACGCTGTAGCTTCTTATGTGGTCCTCTGGACACCACAAGAACATAGCAAAATATCATTATTTTACTAAAATATTTAATCAAATCAAAGCAGTTTTTATCCCTTTACTTCCAAATTACACCAATCAGTCTCTCCAGTTTTCCACAATTCCATAATTTACTTATCTTAGGGATGCACAATATAGCTGCACTAACATCGGTATGATTCGATATTTGTAATTTTTTTAACATATCGATATGAACAACCAATGTTTATTGTTATCTTTTTATTATCCAAAAGTGCCAAAATGGAAGTGAAAAATATAAAGTATTGGTAAATATCAGTTATTGGCCATTACAGCAATACTAACATCAGCTATAGGTAAAAATGTTTATATCGATGCCTCCATAATTTATTTAATTTTTCTTTTGGATCAATAAAGTATTTTAGAATTTCACTGTGCCAATTTATCATTGTGACTTTATTACTAGTTTTGTGCAAAAAATGCTCAGACGTTGGGTTAAAGTGATACTAACTCCAACCTGTAGGTGGCAGTATTTCTTACTTCTACTCCGCAGGCGCCTCAATCTTACTCAAGTTTGTGATTCATGCAGCGAGTAACAAAAAGTCACATTCCTGAAACATTTTTTGCAAATATTTACAATTAGCACCAGAAAATGAGTGATTCTGACCCCCAAAATGTACAAAAAATTATGTAATTCTGTAGGGATAGATTAATCTGAAAAGATCTTCAGTATTTAATTTAAATAGTCATCAAATGCAGACACAGATAATTATTGTTATTTTAAGTTTGTTAATGGATTTTATCAACATTCTGGCACGACCGGCCCTTTAAGAACACTTATGATCTTGGTATTTTCCAAAATAAAAATGATTTTAACAAACCCTGCTCTACAACTGTTCTAAAAATGAGTAAAGACATTAAATGGCTGGGTAAGTTCCCACACAAGTTAAATTTGAGAGAATATTTTGAAACATAATTTCACATAAACCACAGGGGAAATTCAGGAACAGAAACAAAAAGCTAAGTCAAACACGTATGTGGAAACGTACAACCAAGAAAAGGAAGAGAAGATTTTGTCTTTCAATAAGGTGCAAACTATAATACAATCATAAAAACCATTTAAATTACTTCCCGTATTTAATTTCCATCCAATCTTATTGATTTTTCACTAATAGGCCACTTTTTTCCCTGCTATTCACACTTGCTAAAAGAAAACATCTAGAAAACAAATGAATGAAGCGGAAAAAATATTTGTATGAACTTAATTCACTAAATAAGTCGAGAAAACCTGCAAAACCAAGTGATCAAAAAGTAGGGTTGAGCCTTTAACGCATTGTTAATCATTTATCATGAAAGATTCTTCATAAGATTTTTGATTGATCACAATAAATTCTCTCCATCTTCTCTATTTTAATTTTCTCAACTTTTTTTTCATGACAGCATCAATAAATACCAGTAAATTTGATTAAATGAAGTCTCCATATTCAGGTTATCAAAAAGTCATATCGAAACAGGAAGAGTGCTAATGCTAACATTAGCATGCTAGCAACACAAAGCTTGTAAGCTCAGACTGGTAAAAACTCTACAGCTATACATGTGTAGCCAGTCTGATATTCCTCTAGACCGAAATGATACATGAATAAAAACACAATCATAAAGCTAGCAGCTTCCTGAAACCAGGGGAATCCAATGTTTGAGTGGAGAAAACTATTCATCAGTTATGTCTGTGTAGCTGAAGTACCTGTTGCTTGCATAAAAATAAACATCTGAAACATCTAGGAATGTTAAGATAAATGTATCTGAACCTATTAGTGCATGTAGAACGTAAGAATTTAGCATAATTTCAAAATCAACCACAGTAAGTCCAGACAGACCTGCTCAGCTTTGCAGAGTTTCTCCACATTGTTTGAGAAATGCTTCATGCAGTCCTCAGCCAACTGCAGGTGAATAGTTTTCTAGTTGGGATCAAAACAACAGTTTTTATTTATTATACTGAGATTCATTTATCACTACTTGTTCTTTATATTTACAGGTGCATCATGGGTGAAATAAAGTTCTCATACCTCAGTGAGCTGCTTACGGAACGAGGGCATCTTCTTCATCATTTGTGCCAAGTTGCTTATTGTAATCTGAAAGGATTACACAAAAGTTTCAATTAGCAAATTACACCAGCCCTGCTTAGTCCGCTATAGCTAAACTTTCGTTTGATTAATCAAACTATAGCTTGATTAAATAACTTTAGCTTAGAAATTTGTTTGGGGAGTCGTGAATCAAAATGAAGCAAACCAAAAACACAAACTCCAGTCAGCCTACAAATCTCTGTCTCAGTTCGGTTGAAGTGAACTCTTGTTTGAATGCATGTATGAACGCTAAGTGAACCAGAGACCGCTCCAAAAGCAGCAAGCGGAGTACAACGCAGGGCATTCTGGGTAAGTACAACCAAAACAAACATGCTAGTCTTGCGCTAAGAGCAGAAATGACTCGTGGTTTTTTTACCAAAGACAGAGAAAGAGAAATCCAACAACTGCTGAAGTCTAACGCTGCTCCATTTTTGTTTTACATTTCATGACAAAGTAAGTTTCAATCATGTCTTCTTTAGAGGGTTTTATGTCGTTTCCTGTAGCAGGTCTTGGTGCAGCGCCCCCACAGGCGAGGAGGGGAACAGGTTTTGTTTCAGTTTGACGCAATGCAATGTGAAAGTGAACAACAGCAATTGAAAATGTAACAAATGTTGTAATTTTTATCCCCAATCAAAACAAATCTACCAAACTATCAGGTGTTAAATTAGTAGAGGAGTTATAGAGACGGTAGGCGGTGCAGCTCTTTACCTTCCCATCAGGCTGTTTCTTGCTGGCGGATATTTCCTTCACCATCTTAGGGATCTGTCTATAACAAGGCAAAAACAAAGAAAAGAAACAAGTAAGGAGAACCAGATCATGCTGTACCGGTAACGTGAATGTAGGGGAGACTTACTCCGAAACCTCAGCGATGTGATTGTGCCGTAGCTTCACCCACAGCATGTCGTCCTCGTTCAGCAGGGCGTGCTTCTCCGAGCCGTCTTTGGACTTGTACCTGAATAGGTTCATCCACACAGCTAAAGCTAAAGGAAATGATGTGGCTGGGAGCTGGCGTTAGTAAAGCTTTACCTGTAGGTGTCGTTCTGGATATCAATGAGGTCATAGGCCATGGCCTGGTAGGTGAGCTCATGGAGGATGGGGCTTACGGGGTCAAAACCTCTTTCTACTATCAGCAGCTGGGCCTGCGTCTTCTCCTGCCAGCAGAGGGAAAGTCAACCATTAAAGGTGACCCGTTATGCGTCGCTGAGCAGGTTAGGATATCTCTATTGAAAACGTTATTTTAAACACAAAATCCTTCTTGGTCAATCAGATTTCAATCTGCTCAGTTTGCTCAGACGTACAAAACATGCAAAATGTAGATTTTTGCATAACAGTTCCCCTTTGAAGCACCTGATTTAATTGGAAAAACAGTTTAATGTTTGGTAATTATGCAAGTTTTACCCCCAAATTTCTGGGACAAAAATAATCCAGCTTTAGGCAAAGGAATAAACGTTACAATCCACAAAGACGGGCGTGAAAAACAAGACTTGGATTTACTCCCAAGGCCTGGCTTAGTTTCTGTTATTCTTTGTTCAGCAGACGTCTCACCTTTTTCTTCCCACTGTTGTCCAACTCGTAGTGCCTGGCCAGCTTGTCGTCCACCAGCTCTGCTAGAGATTTGGCGTTCAGCATGTTGCTGTCTCTAGATAAAAGACATACTGTTATATGTCGCGTACGAGACGTAAACAAGATAAAAAGCTATTAGTCACACAGTCAGCTTCTTAAGACTTTGCTAAAACATTATGAGCTCATTTTCAAAAAGGTAAAAAAAAAAAAAAAATCCAAACGCTCTCATCAATTCCTATCACATAAATCTCAAAATCAGTGTCTGATTTTTTTTTTAAGTGAAGTTCTGAGGAGTTTGTTAAACACAATAAAATCTTTATTTTCTTATTTAAAAAAGGAACTGGATTATTTCTTTAATTGGATCTTTTAATGTATTTTTAATATTGTATAAAAAGATTTAGTTGCCGAGAGGAAAACATGAAGAATGTGCCATTTTTAAGTCCTATTAATCTTCAGAATAATCGATCAATCACTAAAATAATCGTTAGTTGATACATAGAATCAATCAGACATCTTCGATCGGCAACAAAGTTTTTTATTTTAAAAAGTAACTGAATTATTTGGGTTTTTGCATCTTTTAATGTATTTTGGTATTTTCTTTTTAGGAATTTGATTTTGTTTCTTGCTTTGAAAATCCTTTTCTTATCCTTATAAATCGTGGAATACATCAAGTGTCGCAGCGTTTTAAGTATCAAAACCAAGATTTTTCAAGAACGATCAGGGTTTGGTTTGGTTTCTGATTGCACTTCCGAGGTATATTCTAGTTGACCATAGAAAAACTAAATGGAGGGAACTTATGATTTTCAAAAATTCAACAT
Organism: Poeciliopsis turrubarensis; assembly: GCA_010277015.1. Lineage (NCBI taxonomy): Eukaryota > Metazoa > Chordata > Actinopteri > Cyprinodontiformes > Poeciliidae > Poeciliopsis > Poeciliopsis turrubarensis. The sequence continues at coordinate 521,243 of VMRN01000145.1, read as the reverse complement.
AAATGACCACAAGATAAAGTACTGAAATACTTGTCATGTTTCTTGCTGACCTGGAAATGATCAAAACCTTTCAATAGGCTAAAAACATTCCTTTAACGGGAAGCGTTCATAACAAAACAAGTGATATCTATTAGAACCTTCGCCTGAAACTTTCTGGCAACAGTTTGGAAACACATTTAATAGAAATCTGACAAAAGACGAAGTTGTGCTCAGGGGCTGAGATGTGCTGTAACCTAAGCAGAGGAACTGACTCTTCTCTGCTTACTTCTTGTATCGGACCCCCGGGTACTCGTTCAGCGTGGCACACAGGGTGACGAGCTGGTCTGCCAGAGTCTCTAATGTCTTGCTTTTGTCCTGACTGTGAGGACTGTAGATTTTCCGGAAAGCCCCCGGATCGTCGCATGTGAACACCTGGAAACCACGCAGGAGCAAATTAGGATCAGCTGCAATTTCACTGAAGACGTGTATTTATATGTTAAGAAGGGAAGCTCATCATTTTAGATTCATTACACAGATTCAGTCGTTTATGTACAATAATTTTGATAATTATGCTAAAGTAAACAACAGCCATTAAAGAGACGCCATCATTGAAAAGCTGCCGTTTTGAAGTAGTCAGTTTTCACTACCTGTTTTTCAGTCGAAGCTGAATTATTAATATTTTTACAGCAATTTTGGTTGAAGAGACTTCCTAATTCTTTTTTAATAATTGTTGTTTAGTTTATTTTGGATATTTAAAATGTTTTCCAGTGTTTAGAAATTGAAGTTTGTTTCGGGGTTTTTTTTCAATCTTTGTGAGGTCATACTTGCATAAATATACCAATATTATTATAATTATGACATTATAGTTCATAAATGTAATTAATAAATGATAAGCAGACATGAAAATGGCTGTTTATCATTTAATCGACTGATCAGACCAATTGACTTTAGATGAACTCATTAATCCGTGACATGCATCTCTGGAAGCAACAGTTGTAGTCCATAACCCTCAACTGTTGAATAGGTTTTGTTTGAAAAGAGTTTTATTTTTAAAACAAACTTTTTTCTTCCACTCAACTTCCCATTAATACAGCTGTCTGAACAGCCAGCTTCTTTTCCAGTGACCTGAAGAAGTTAAAGTTTGGGTTTTGCATTAGCTGCAAGTCGGACTGAATGATGATAAAGAAACTTTGACAGCATTCTGATTCATTGTAATTTCTAAAATCAGATTAAAACACATAAATAGTAACAGAAAGGAGACGGGAAACCTGAAAGCAGAGCCATTTATTTCATTATTAAAAAGCAGGAAGCATACAAGAATGTTGCATCATAACTTTAAGAAACCAACACCCTTAAAAGTTTAACCTCAGAGGATTAAAATGCGTCTTTCTCTGCGTCATCCAAAGACATTGCAACCTGCTATGTTTTCAAGAAAAAGGAACCCCAAGAATAAAAAGAGGAACCAATTGTTAAAAATTATTACAAAAGTAAGCTGAAACCATTTACCTGTGCTTCTTGTGGTAAGAAGGAAATGTTTATTTCCTTGCAGACCCGTATGTGCTTTGCACAGGAACTCTTCATCTTGTTGAAGAGGTCATCTGGACAATCTGTGGAAACCAGACAAAACCATCAACCTCAATCCTGAGAACCAGAAATGTCTTTTTATATATACTGCAGGTCACTTACAGTCTGTAAAATAAACATAAGCTGATTTGTATTTAGGTTTGGACTTGAAGTCAGCTATAAAGGCTTCCACACACTGAAAACAAGACATTTTTAGTAAAAAAATTTTAACAGTAAAAGTTTATTCCATTATATTAGGGTCATTACGGTAAACCTTGGAGGTTGGTGTCATGAAGTAGATGGCCTTCATTTCAGGAACAGGCTCCCTGCTTTTGTACAGATCCTCCACAACTAAACAGAGAAGACAATAAGGTCACAAAAATGCATTTAACAACAAGTGCTTCAAACTCAAGGCACGGCGGCCAATCTGCCATCGCAGTTACATGGTAAAATAATATTTTATCTATCAAAGCATTTTTCATTCATCAAAGCAGTTTTTATCTGCATAATGAAAAATTATAACAATCAGTTCCTCCGATTCTAAAATAAAAATTAACATATTTTTTGTTTTGCAAGTTTACTCCAAATTTTCTGCAAAAATATCAAAAACCTTGGGTTTACGTGATGCTACCTCCCACCTGCAGGTGGCGGTACATCCTACATTGCTGCCTCAGACTAATCAACAAAATCACTTTTACTTCATTTTAAAGACTAGTTGAATGCAAGGTCGGGAATGACCACATTAGTTTAGATGATTGGAATGAACAAAGTTATGCTGGTGAGATTTTAGATCTACCTTTCTATCTATGCTTTATGTCGGGTAAATTTAAAATCTATACGACATAAAGCATTCTGTTTCTGAACTGGCTCCCCTGTGTCAGCCTTGGATGAATGGCTGTCTCAAATCTCCTGGAAGATATGTAAACATAATGCTCCTTCCCTCCTCACTCCCTTCTGAAGTCATCCTTGTGACTGTGGAGCAGAGCGCTCCCAAGGACTTGCTCTTAGGTAAGATCATCATATCAGACTGTTGCCTGGGAGACTGAGCTGCACGGTTCATGGTAACATATATATACACATACAGAGCAAACAAATAATCTCTGTGATTGTCACCACCTTTCGTTGGCTACATGATTGTGCATCATCTTGCTATTTGAATGTTGCCTATTTTCTTCCTAACGTGTCATGTCTTTGCCTTCTGTCTGTTTGGTTTATGACTTTTACAAATCGTGGAGTTATAGATGTTTTTAGAAATTTTGGGAATATTCATTACTTTAGACCAATATTTACTTTTTAGATTATTAGTTTATACAGAGAAACTCCTTCTAGCTTATAAATTATGGAGTACTTGTACTTATCTAGCAACCCAGACCAGGAATTAGAACAAACTTAGAATCCAGAGAAATTATTTTTCTTTTCTACTAGTTTATCCAGAGAAACTCCTATTACTTCAGGGTTTCCCTCAGTGTATTATAAGCCTGTGTCCCCACCAGGCTTAGCATAGTTAATTTATTAGTTTTTTTATGATTGCCTTAATCATTAAAAGGTATTCAACTTCAAGTCTTCCAAACAAGAATAACTATCAAATAACTAAAAAATGTTTAAACAGGGTTTACCTGCTCAGGACGCTCAGGAAGTCATCCGGCGGGCGGCTGGATGACTTCCTGAGCGTCCTGAGCAACGGGCTCAGCAGAACCTTGCAGTTCATAAACTGTGGAGAACCTTTTTTGTTTTTCTTTTGTTATTGTTTGTATTTCCTCTGACTCATGTAAAACACTTTGAACCCCCTTTTAATATCATGACCTACTTGTTATTCTCTCCTCCATCAGGTCAGACATTTTGCAACATGATGAGAGAAGCTTGGTGGTGAATGGGTCTAAAATCAGAATCTGTGAACAGAAATTCAAAACAACCATTAAATACCAATTCTGGCCTAAATTACTGTTGCACAATCAAGTCTAAAAGTTTGTTTTGAGTCATAATGTATGGAAAATGTCTGTTCCTACCTTCCATACTTCAGATTTTTTGCAGTCTGCAATTATTGTGTCTTTTATTCCTGCAGAGACAAAATATCAGTTATCACACAAAACCAAAAGTCAACTCAAAAGCCAACATGCTGAGTTCAAAACTCCAGTTGGTAAATTATGGCAATATTTAGTCAACATTATGTAGAATCAACAATTATGATCCAAACAAATAATTTGGTCTTTATCTAATCTGAAATATGTATATTTTTAATGTTAAAAACTTCATTCTACTCAGTTTGATATTTTTTTAATCCGAGTATTATTAATATTTTTAATAACTACAGTTTATTGTTGTTACTGTTCATTTGCCCTTTTACATATGCTTTCCGATTCTGTTTTTATACATTTCCCTTACCTTTGTGCGATTCTGAATTATTTAATTTGAATACATTTTAACATTAGATTATGCTTTTCAAAGTAAAGTTTTTTGTTATTTTAATGTTTGTCATTAATCTGTGATGATCACTGATGCTGTGTAAACAGATCAACAGACTCAGTGTTTTTTATGGAAAGCACTTTGAAATGCCTTGTTGCTGAAATGTGCGACACAAACACAATTTGATTGATTGATTCCATACACCAACAAATCCTGCCCGTTCTCCTCCATCAAGCTCCATTATTAACCAATATCGATCGGATATTCATTCAACTTTACGGGAAGTTAGGAGGAGAAAAGGAAATGATTATTTCAACGCTGCCAAAAAACATTGCTTTTCCAAATGCCTACAGAAGTTTTATAAATAAAGGAACTCGCTATTGTCAGCCATCTTGCTTTGTTATCACAACGCGCTGATCTTTATGCGGAGCAAACTTGTGAAGGTGACAGCAAGTTTGTTTCAGTCAGTCGTGTTTTTTCTCAGGGAATAAGGCGGGGCTTCGAACGACATACAAAATGACTTTACGGCCGTTAATTTTACACAAAAGTCTGAAAATTAATCAGCACAATTGTCGAGCCAAGTTTATGTTTAGTATAAATGGGTAAAAGCAGAAGGGAAACTTACTTTTCCAAACTATTCGCTTAAGCCCGTGATCCGAGAATGCTGCCATCTTGTTTTCCTCTCTTTTTTTCCACTATTGAGCCTCTTTTTCCGGTCGGTTTGACGCACGCTTGATTGCGTCATAAAGGGCGCGACGGGGTGATTCTGTAGTTTTTTTAATTGAACCTGAAAGGAAACAAAACTACAGACGCTCTATCTATCAAAAGATAGACAGGTAAAAAAGAAAGTAAATAAATGAAAAAACATCTACTTAAGTAATGAGAAAATTAATATTTTGTAAAAATACTGATAAGAAAACTATTACTAATACTAATAAAGGTATTTTCTAAAATATCAAATACTAAAGAATAAATATAAGATTCTAAAATGAAAGGATTTAAGAAATAAAAATAAAACACTATTAAAAATAGTGATTTATATTATACATTTGTATATTTATTTACATAATATAATATAATATCAAGGCCAATATATTCCAATAATTTCTTATGCATCATCGTAAGGAAATAATTGTAAGCAAATACAGAAAATAAATGTTTTCCACAAAAAGCATGCCTAAATTATTTGCAAAGCAATTTGCAAGTAGCAAAGCAAATAACTGTTTCACTGTAGTAAATGCATAATAATGGCACAATTATAATTATGGCACGATTATTTGATTTATCATTAAATATTATTATATGATATATTATAACAATTAGCAACAATGTACAATATGTGTTATATATTGTGGTTCTAATTATCCACTATTATTTTATTTACTTATTGAGGTTTCTTTTAAAGAAAATTCTGACTTTTTGTGAACAAAACATAAAAAAATAACTGAATCCATTTTCTTGTGCAAATGCAATGGATCGAGACCTTTAAGCTACAATAAAATCTTTACACATCGTAAGTGAAAACATTTCACTTATATTGTGGAAAAAGCTCCTACACTTAGCTGAAAAGTTACTTTCTTTCTGCAGTGTACATTTAAGTCACAACTGACGACAATCCTTAAACCCAGCGTAACTGCACGGGCACCCGCCGTTACTTAGCAACCCCAGCCCAGACCATCACCTAGCAACCCCAGCAGAGCTCCGCCTGGCGGGCCACTGATTGGACCTTTGGCTCACAGAGGGAGGAGCTGAATCCAGACGTCTCAATAAGAACAAACACTTTATATTTTAAGAAAAGTTTGAGACACCAGAGAGGAGTGTGAATCAAAAAGAGACATAAGGACATAACCGTTAGAGCTTTAAGATGGGCGCTATGAAGTGGCTGGTGTTTTTGGTCTTTCTGAACATCCATTCACAGGTAATGTGAAGCAATTTTACTAATTCCTCTTGTTACCACTTTACAATAAGGCTTAACTTATGGATGGCTAATAAATATCCTATTTATTTATCTCTAAACGCTTTCTAAATCCCTAATAATTGTTTATTATACATTAATTAAGGGTGAGAAGGATACAAAATCTAACGGTTTTTTGTCAAATAAACCATTCATCTATTTATTTTATCCAGAGTTGTTACACTACTCCTCAAAGAAACAAGAAGCATTTGAGAACTTAATTTTATAGCTTTCTCACCTTTAATTAATGCATAATAAACAGTTATTATTTATTAGAGTTGTGTATGAGCTAGTTATATTTACTCACTGCTGTTTATAGATGAATTATTAACATATCTATAAACTAATTATTATCCATCTATAAGGGGATTATTAAGTGGTACCCTTCCTTTTAACTCAGACAAAAAATAATAATATATATTTTTTTGCTCCTATAAATTTGCAGGCAGCAGCACAATCAGGTACTGTTTTTGTCCTATCTGGATAAAAATTGATTTTTTAATCAAACCATTCAAACGCAAAATGATGTGTGTTATTTTTCTCATCAGACATCCAGGTGTCTGTGTTCTCCACCACATCCAAGACCGTGATTCTCAGATGGAGCGGTTATTCCGGTGCCGCTTCATACAAAGTATCTGCTGCCCTGTCAAGCTCGCCAAACGACCCCATCGCGTTCGTCATGTTTGGTCCAAATACGGTGATGGGCTCCATCAGTTCCCTGTCCCAAGATGTAGCCTACACCTTTACTGTCGAAGCATTGAGTGCAAACCAGACTGTGCTGAGCTCTGGATCAACCAAAACATCAACAGGTGAGCAAAACTTAGTCAATTTTCAGCAAAGTGGACAAAAATAATTGTTTAAAAAGTGTGAATGTTACAACAAGGTTCATAACCTTCATACCCAAAAAATTTAACTGAGGTCAGACTTTACTCTACCGTAACATATTTTTACTCAAGTAAGAGTAAAAAAGTATTTGGTAAAAAGTCTAAGGAAGAGAGCAGACTAATTTATCATTATCTAAAGAGAGCTGCTTTTATAGCAGGTCCTAAATATTCTTGGTTATAATAGCCAATGTTTTACATAAAAAAGAGTTTAGGGGCATTTCTGTCTGTAAAACAACATTTCAACTGACTTATTGATGAGCGATTATCTGTTATTGTAAATTCACATTTGCACATTTTTTAACTTTCATTTGGGTTTCTACTAATTCTAAAAAAAAAAACAAGAGCTTAAAAAAAACACCCAGCTGACTTTTGATGACAAGTTAATGTTTTCTAGTGTCTGGAAAATGAGCCGTTGAAAAATCTGTTATTAAGTTCACATTCCACTGCCTTGTTGCCGTTACCCAGCAACCCCCGTCCGTTACCTAGCAACCCAGGCAGAACTCATTTTGGAAAGTGCTCAAAGGGCAAGTTTCATGTAAGAATGATTTTGGTAAATAAAAAAATAAAAATGTAATGAGCATGTTTTGTATAACTTGTAAACATATACAAAGTTTAAAAGGAAGCTTAAAAAGTCACCTTTTATGTCCACATTTGATGGAGGAATCATGACATAATCTACCCCAGTTAATAGTCTGCAGATGTCATCTTTTTTTGTATTTCTACATTAATTTAGCAATAAAAAACCACTTTCAGCTCTCGCTCTGCGTCTCTGTTTCAGCGCCTGAGATGATGGATCCCATCAGGACCGTGAAGCCGAAGGACAGCACGACCTTGATGGTGGACTTTAACCCAAAGACGGGGGCGACCTCTTACGTCATACGAGTTGAGAACACTAATGGCTTCTTCAGAGAGGATTCGGCATCCTCCTCCCCGGCTGAGATTAAGTATCTCAGCCCGTACACCGAGTACCAGCTCAGCATCATGGCTGTGAACGACGCCGGCAGGAGCCAGCCATCGTCTCCTGTAGCGGCAAAGACATGTAGGACTTTCTTATTATTATTAGAAACAAAATACAAATGAAATAGAACAATTCTAGCCTGAGGTTAGTTGAAGAGTTTGAGATGTACCAGGAAAATCCGGAGCTGTTTCCAATCAGTCCAATTTGCCCTGCAGACGTCACTTGAGCTGCCATTTTGTGCATTAGTCATGTTCTGTTTCACCCAGGAAATGTGTCAGCATCCCTCAGGCCCTTCTCAGATATCATCGGCAACTCTATACCTGACCTCATTAATGAAAACACAAAGAAATGATCCAATTTTTGCTTCCCATTACACAGCTTTAGCAACTTATTTGTGTTTCTACCCCAAAGGAAAACATCTGATACTCAACAAAAGCAAAACGACTTCAATAACACGTTTCAGTTTATTTATATCAGGAGATTCTCAAAATCTCCAGATTCCAACCTTCTTTCAAATCTAGATGATTTGAAGATTTGCGAGGTAGAAAAGCCGCATCAGTGGTTGCTTTTCCATTACAAATGTTGATGTTCAGCTAGTGTCAAAAAAACAAACAAAAAAACCAACTATTTCACAGTTGTGATGTTTCCAATAAATAACGAACGCAAGTAAAATCACATATCAATAATTTTGTTCATGCTATTGTCATTAAAAACCATGCAGCGCCATCATCCTCCTACGACTTCCTGTCGTCTTCTTTGTCTTTTCTGCCAGTAGTAAAATCCGGTTGTTTTTTTAACGACTTATCATGTGAACAAACTTATTTGTGTGATTTTAATTGCGTTTCTCATTGCTTTTTTTTTTTATTTTTTATTTTTTTACATTGACGGAATATTAAAGTTTTGCTAACACTTACAGTGGAAACGCAGCTAAAGTTGTCTTTTTAAAGGCATTAATTTCACCAAGCGTTTTTTCTTCTCCTCAGTGTTGCCACCTCCTCATCTCTCCACCTCCTCTCCCAGTAACGACAGCATTATTGTGACTTGGCCTCCTGTTTCTGACGCGGTTCGTTTCACCGTGTTTATGTACAAGTTCGGCTCAGACACTCAGGAGAAGTTCAACACGTCCGACACCAAGCTGACCGTTCCTGGCCTGGATGCCGGATCCCTGTACATCATCAAGAGTTTCGCTTGGGACCCGGAAGGCCGAGAGGGAGAGGGAAGTTTGTACGTCAACCAAACCACAAGTAAGGAAACAGATTCTACACCCGATTTTTATTAGCAGTTATTAATTTATCTGTCACGATAAATTGACCCTTTTTATATTAGATTATGAAATGTTCAGAGCATTTCTTCCATTTCTTTTTGGATAAATATTTCAAATTAAAAACATTCTAATGCACAAAAATAACCTGAGTAAATTTTAAATATCTGTTTTCTAATGTACATTTTGTTTATAAGTAGAAAAGACAATTAAAAAAAAGAAGAAAATTGCTTATAATTTTTAAAAGCACATCCAAATAATCAGTTTCCTCCAACAAATGGATCCCAAAGTTATAGTTGTTTGTTTAATTTTATTTTTACAACTTGCATTGTGTTTTTACCAGGACCTCTGACCCCAGCCTCTGTCAGTGTGTCGGTGGTGAGGAGTAACAGCCTGGCAGGACTCGCAGTGTCCTGGGAACTCAGCCAGGACGTTTATGGTACCATTGACTATCATGTGACAAGTGACCAGAACCAGAACCTGAACTGTAACAGCACCTCCAGTTCCTGCACCCTGTCGCCGGTGGGCTGTGGAGAGGTTCACACCATCTACGTCACGGCCTCCAACGAAGCCGGACCCAGCCATCCATCCAGCCCAGTGGTTTTTATCACCTGTGAGTGGAAACATGAAATGTTACAGTGGTTACAATAGGTCAATAAAGGGAAGTGTGCAGCTCCCAAATGTGAATCCTAGCTAAAAGCTAGCATTTATCATCATTACTGTTACTCCAGGCACATAGAAGATCCATAATAAAAACATAAAACAGATACATACAAAAACATAAATAAAAAACAAACATAATAAATGATAACTAATGCTAGCTGCATAACCTTATATTTTTTGCAAACAGTCCCATGTCCTCCAGAGTCTCTGACTCTCGTGGAGTCGTCAGAAGGAAACTGCACGTTGGCGTGGAACACTGTACCTTATGCAGACGGCTATGAGGCCTTTGTCAAAAAAGGTGATGGCGGTGAGGCAACCTGCAACTCCACCAGCAACAACTGCACATATCAGTGCCAGTGTGGCTACACCTACCTGATGTCTGTGTTGGCGTACAACCTGGCTGGCAGCAGCCCTGAGGGGACGATTCTCAACTACACCACAGGTGAGCAGCATCAGTCGTTACACAAACAATAATAACGAGCATTCAGCTTGTTTAGGCCGTCATAAATGCAGGTTCATTTTTAAAGGTTATTCATCCATTTTTAAATGTCAAACTAAATATTCAAAACAAATATTTAGTTAAGTTAAATATTTGGTTTGTAACAAAAATAGTATTAAGCTAACTATTTTGTTTGGGGCTAAATATTTAATAAGTAAGCAAAATATTTAGTTTTAACCTAAATATTTGGCTCATTATCGAAATATTTAGTTTCTGAATATTTTGTTTTTAAACTAAATGTTTAGTTTCTATGTTAAATATTTAGTTTGGAGCTAATATTTTGCTTTCTAATTACATTTAGTTAGGCAACTTAATATTTGGTTTCTAAACTAAAAATTTAGCTTGCTAATAAAATATTTAATCATTAACTTTCAAATGAATTAGATAATTTTGATAGATGAACCCAAAGGTTTTCTGTTATGATCGGCTGATATTGCTGTTAGTTTTTGACATTATGCGTCTAAATGACATCATAAATTCATGTCTAGAACCGTTAATCTGTGTGTTTCAGTTCCCTGCTGTCCAGAAAGCGTCTCTGTCTCTGCGGTTAGCGCCGACACGCTGGAGATCACCTGGACCGCGTCGCGGGGAGCAGAGCTGTACCAGACCCGGGCGGCCGACAACTCGGAGGTCGTCCTCTGTAACGACACGGCTCCGGTGTGCGCCCTCTCCGACCTCAGCTGCGACAGCTCCTACACCGTATCCATAACGCCTTGCAGTGAAATCAGTGGCTGCAACCATGCCTGCAAATCCCACACCAAAGACACAGGTAAGGTCTCACCTGTTGCTTTCCGTTTACAGCCAAATGCTGATCTGACTATTTATTTTATTTCCTGAAAATTTTTTATTGTATATATGCCATTTGGAAACTTGTAGAAATTCTTTGTAAGACTCTAGAAAATGTGTCAAACCCAAGGCGCAGGGGCCAAAACCGGCTCACCAAAGGTTCTTATGTGGCCTTCAATATTACAGTTGTTACAGATATTATTTAATCAGTCACAGCAAAGCAGTTTTTATCACTGCCAAATGACATCAATCAGGCCCTCCAGTTTTCCATAGTTAGTTATCTAGCTGAAAATTTAGTCTGAAGCTAAATATTTAGCCCCTCAACTTAAATATTTATTGGGTTAAGTATTTACATGAGCCTGATTAAGATAAATGTTCTGCTAACTAAATATTAAACTTGGCACTGAATATTGATATTAGCCTGCTTAAATTCAAGATTTAACAAAATATTTAGTTTTGAGCTAAATATTTGACTTCCAAACTAAATACTTAGCTCTCTTTTTTGTGTGTTTTTCTGTTTTCTTTCTTCCCCTCCAGCTCCCTGCGTGCCTACAGACCTGGTTCTGAATCCTAAGAACTCGTCTGTTGTCGGTGTCAGCTGGAAACCAAACAACAGGGCTGCGAATTACACCGTGAGCGCAGCACGTCACGGTGTATACGGGGAAAATGGCGGATGGACCTGCACCACCAGGGGAAATAGCTGCGACATCACCAAACTTCCCTGCGGCTCGAGCTTCGAGTTCAGCGTCATGGCAACCGGCGGCGCTGGGCGGAGCTTACCCAGCTTCTCCACCTTCCTGGAAACAGGTGAGGAGATGAGAAAAGGCCTGGAGAAGCTGCTTTTGAAGATATTTGCTCTAGAAACTAGACAAAAATGCTTTGTATTATTTTTGCAGTGTTTAGCAAAATGTTTACATTGTAAAAACACAAAGACAAAAAGCCGTACTGTCATCAATTGAGAACCCTGTAACAAACATTACATTTTGTCAAGTAGCATAATCAAAATCATCAACACAATAATAATAATTTTAAGTTTTTAAATAAAGAAATCAAATGAAACTTTTGAAAAAATCTCACATTTTCCAAACTAATAAGAAAAATATGTTACTTGTGCTTTTTGTTCACTCTGACGCAGAAATTTTCTGCGATTAACTTGAGAAACTGTAAAAACATGTTTTTTTTTTCTAAATAATTGAATATATTTGTTGTTCCTCCTGCAGACCCCTGCTGCCCGGTGAACCTGACCGTGGATCAGGTGACTCAGGCCATGTCCAACGTGTCATGGTCTCATGTCCAGGGGGCGCAGTCCTTCATCACGTCCCTGACCTCGCCGCGCGGCCACGCCCGCTGCCACACCCACGACTCCCATTGCCTAATGGGATGCATCACCTGCGGAACGAACTACACTGTTACCGTGGAGACGTTCAGCATCACAGGACGGGCGACCAACTGCACCTATCAGGGCTTCTCCTCCAGTAGGTGGCCGTTTCTATGACGACAGATTGACTGGCAACACAAAAAGTCTTCAGATCCAAACAGGAATTTATTAATTATAACAAAAAAATGTTATAATTGTAACGTTGCTATATTATTTACACACAATAAAACTCAGAATTTTGGATTCAAAAATTGAGAATTTACTCAAGTAAGAGTAGAAATACTTCATTATAAAATTACTAAAGTAAAAGTAAAAAGTACAGTATATATCTATATATATAGATATATACAAAGTTACTCAAGTAAATGTAAATGAGTCAAATGTAGCTACTAACCAATTCTGCATTTCCAGGGGCGCTGCACCGTTACCTAGCAACCCCAGCCAAGCCCAGCTCTGTTACCTAGCAACCAGGAGGAGCTCTTTCAGGAAGGAGCTCGAAATAGGCAGAACTAAACAGAATGATTTTGTGTGAAAATGTAATGAACATGTTTTGTACAGAGCGTGAACATATCCTGTTCAAGGAAGCAGAATATTTAACAAAATAAATCATATTTCTCTCTTTTAGGCCCCTGCTGCCCATCAGGCATCAAGGTCTACATGTTGGCCAGTAACTCTCTGCGGGTTTACTGGCGCAGCACAGCCAGCAGCCGCAGCACCACAGTGCAGATGCTGGGCACCAGCAGCAATTACACCTGCACCGCCTCACCTGGGGAGAACAGCTGTGACGTGAAAAACATCCAGTGTGGAGACGTTTATCAGCTAGTCGTAGCACCGCTCACAGCAGGGGGCAGCAAAGTCCCGTTCTGCCCCTACAGACTCTACTCGGGTACAACTACCCCCATAAAACTTCACTAAAGTTATTTATGTAGTTTAAATGAGGCACAGAAGAGTGAGTATTTCTGTTTCTGTCTTTTAGTCACCTGTTTGGGAAGCAACATCGGCACAGGTGAGCGTGTTTCCTGATAAAACATTTTAATCACTTTCTGAAAAATATAAAAACTAACTGTATTATGTCTATAATCACTTCCATTTCTTTACCTCTAGTGATATACAGAGGAAAAAGAAGTGTCGACTGATGAACTCTGGTAAGCTTCAGTTTCTGTTTTGAAACAGCAGAACTTAACTGAAACTGAATTCAATTAAAATCCAATAGATGACCAAGTCACAATTATTTAAATATTTTCCATCCATATAAATGATGACAAAAATAATCATCTAAAGTTCTGGTGAATTAGGAGTAAAGCAGGGTGTCCAAAGTGTGGCTCGGGGGCCATTTGTGGCCCACATGCTGATTTTGACTTCAATTCAAGATAGTGAAATTTACCCCTTTCTTGTTTTGACCATTTATTTTTATTTTAACCAGAAAAAATTATTACAAAACTAATTAAAATATAGAAAATGTTGGCTAGAACACAAAATATTCAGTACTTATTTAATATTTTTTGTGAGGAAAAATATATCCAGCAGGGTTTGATGGACCCAGATCTGCTTTTCATAAATTTATTAAACATGGCTGTTTATTTTTCAATAAAAGCAACCCAATTCTTGTTTTTTATTCCTCAGAATTGACCGAAAAAGTTCTACTATTTCTAGGTGAGACCTTTAAAAATAATTAAAAACGCCTACTTTATTGAACATGCATAATAAAACTTATATACAAAGAAAATAAATGTAAAACTAAAGCAAGCAAAATAAGAACAGTAACAAAGTATATTTACACATTCAAAAGAGGATGTAGAAGTGTAAACTTATTTTTCTACATATCAATTATAATGGAGAAAACCTTCCAAACTTTTTAACATTTTCAATCTACAATAATTTACATCTATTCCCCCCCAAAAAATACAGTTTCTCATTTAAGTAAAGTCAGTAATTAAATTAGAAAAAAAAAAATCTGTATTTTGTTTCTTTTCCCATATTTTTAACATATATTTTTTAGTCATTTTGAAAGTTTGGACACCCCGGAAATAAACTCAAAGTCGCTGCTTCGTGTTTTCCCGCCAGCAGGTGGCGCCAAACGCGCTTGACTTCTGATTGCAGAGTTCTGAAAACTTCAAACTTGTACAAATATTTAGCGAGAAATACACTTTAAATTTAATTCAAAGGATGTAATAATCAGATTTGAGTGATTTTTAAATTTTATAAAATGTATTTTTCCTAGCAGGTAAAGGGCGACTACCGGTGCCAGATTCAGATTTAATACAATCAGTTTTCTGACTAAAATTATTACTTATGAAAATGCAAATGGTAGAAAATGTGAATATCAAACATTTTAAAAATAAATCTTTAGTCTTGGATTCTGTGGCTCTCCACTTTGGGAATTTCATATCCCAGTGACATAAAATAAAATAACTGAATCTTGGATTTTCACTAACTGTATTAACTATAATTGTCAAAAATAAAATAAAAATGCTTTTTTAAATATGTAGCTATTTCTAGATAAATCAATAAATATGCTGAAGACTAAGAAAAATGTGTTTCCTGACATTGATTCAAATGTTAGTTTGCTAGTAAACTAGGAAATTAGTGATAAGATTTAAAATAAAATATAGTTTAGTAAACTTGAAAAATATACATATATTTTTATGTGTATTTTATTGTGGATCCTGATGACACAATTGAGCCTCCTTAATTCAGAAGATCTATTTTATTTATTATTTTTAAATGACATGGACTACCTTTTGGCTAGAAATAAAGAAAATGTGTATTATTTTAGGTCAAAAAATGACCTAAAATCTGAACATTTTCTTCTCTTTTGAGCAACTTTTATTTTGTTTATTTCTCAGCAGACTCAAGTTACTGCTGGAGTTCAACGCACCTTTCTCCTGGATAATCTCTTCCTCTTCTCTTTCACCAGACATGATGTTTTTATCATGATTCAGCAGCAAATAATTACTCATGTTTGAGTTGTTTACAATATAACAATATGGCCAAGTAAAACAGCAAAAATCAACCTGAAATAAATCAAGTTCCTTCAAATATTTTCAGTGATAAATGTTTAGATTTTTTTTTAATTTGTCATTTTTTTAGTTGCCTCAGCCCAAGCAGAAAGCCTCCTTGCATTGAAGCAGCAGATTCAGATTTTTGCGTCTTTAAATGAAAACATCCAGTTATTAACATCATTTTTCAGTGCGCTGTTTCATACTGTTAGGATGAATTCATGTGTTTTAAATGTGAAAAACTGAAACATGTTTCAGTTATTAAACATATTATCAGCATCGATTATGTCTCCTGTTGTCTGTTTTGTAATTTAAATACACAGTTTCTATTAAATTTATAGAATGAAACAAAAATAAAACATACATACACTGCAAACACACAATCTTAAGTACTTCCTGTTGAGTTTTTAGAGTAAATATCTTAGTTCTTAAAAATAAGACAAAACTCACTTATCAGTAACTTTTCAACAAGACATACAAGAGCTTGTTTTAAGTCAATTATTTCTTAATACTGAAGAAAAATGAATTTCACTGGCAGATTATTTTTCTTATAAAAGACATTTTCATGTTAAAAGTAAAATAATCTCCCAATATTAGTACTTTTTAAAATCGATGTTAAGGAATTATTGACTTAAACAAGCTCCTATATGCTGCTGAAAAGTTACTGATAAGTGAGTTTTGTCTTATTCTTGGTGAATTAAATATTTACACTAAAAGCTAAACCAAAAATACTTGGTAATATTTTCTGTTTTTGCAGTGTAGTAGAGCAAAAAGGCATCTATAACCAGATTAACACAATGCTTTTGAAAAGAAAAAGCTACATAATCATCCTAAAACTCTTTTTACAATGTGTTGTAAATGTTATGAGAGTTTTTTAACACACACCCAGAAAGCAGGATCACTCTGAGCTGCCATGACCTTTCATTCACAGCCCAGGTTTCAGTTGGCTAATGTCCCAAAACCCTGAAAAGAATGCCCTCATATCATCCACAATGGTTGGTTTAATAAAAGATTCACAAAAAAGATAATAAAAGCACATGAAAAATAACCAAAGAAATTATAACTCTTCTGTGTAATTGTAGGGAAGCCAGGAGGATTTATGGATGTCACGTCCATTTTTCATAATAAAACCCAGATTAAAATCAAATTTATTGTCGCCAAGGAGCAATTTGGTTTGCCTGCAAAGAGAAGTAAAAATAAAAAACAGATTTAGGTTACGACCGTAGTCTCAATTTGGGTCTGTCAAGTTAAATTATGAATGAGACTGATAATAACCATAATAAATAGTGATTTTTATTGCCATTTATCTGTAAAATGGTGTCAGGAATCTGTCATTTGGTTTAAGGTTTCTCAAGTTTTGGCTTGTTTTGTAGAGTTAGGAGAGACTTTTAAAATGCCGTTGAGCCTGTGTTTATTTTCCAAAGTGAAGGAATCAAACCAACAACCAGAGGGGGGAAGAGTACCAAAACATTATACTATGTCAACACATTTTCACTCAAGAAAAAGTAAAACGTAGATGTGAAAGAACTTACTCATGAAAAAGTAAACGTTTATTTGATAAAAATGCTACTCAAAAATGATGTAAAAATAGTCAAGAAAGCATAAATTATAGTTTATTTAATCTAAAGTTGTTTAAAAAGAAAGTATACTTAGATAGTGAACAATCTGATGAAAAAACAAGTATCAATGTCTGATATTTGCCACGTTATCAGCTCTTTGTGAATCATATGAAGAGAGAAAGAATGGCGTTAATACAATATGTAACATAATATATGAATTCAATCCACAGAGGCAACATCATCACAGGTTCCCAAACAGTTTATGAGAAATCTGCTGTTGGGAAAAGAAAAGCAACACAATATTTTAAAAAATACCATCAAACACAACCAGATTCTGGGATTGGTTTGAGTTTCTTTTTTAATGAATGGTCTCTGGGTTGCTAGGTAACAAGTAAAAATCATCCATAAGCGTAAAAAAGTATTTGGTAAAAAAAATCTACTCCACTACTGAGAAACTGATCAAATTATTAATATTAGCAACTAATATTAATAATTAGTATCATTAATATAAAAATGACATCATCAGACAAACCAAAATATACAGTTAAGATCAAAAATACAATAGTTCATGTAAGTTACAAAAAATAACAAAATCAGGCAAAATTACTTTTTCCAAATCAGTTTCTTTCAATAAAAACCTTATGAAACTTTAACAAAAACTGCAGGTTTGTGTCTGTGTCTGGTGGATTTTTTGATTAAATCATGTTTGTTTTTCTTTAAATGAGCAGAAAACCCAGAAATTTACCCAAATAAGAGAAATGATACTTCATAATAAAATTATTCAAATAAAAGTAAAAACTACAGTGTCGTATATAAATGTTTTCCAGAAATTTACTCAAGTAAATGTGACTGTATGTTGTACAGCAAACTTCAGGGTTTACCTTTAAGCTTCCTGGGTTGTTGTTGCTACGTACAAGCAACAAACTGCCAACATAAAAGATGAAGATTAGTTGAGAAATCTACTGGAAGTTGCGTCACGAGATGCTCAATACGTGTGACCTGTAACAGTGTCCTCTCAGGACAATGCAAGGAAATATCAGGGTGTTCACATCGCTTGTCCTCATTCATTGAGCTTAGAATTGAGCGTTTACAGGGCGGCTCAAGTTTCCTGCAGGGTTTCATGTTGACTTTCTTTTTTTCTCTCTAGTGCTCCATAAGGAAGCAAGTGGAGAGGGCCCTTTATTATTTCTAGATCTATTGTTGTTTGATAGTTATTTTTGCTTTTTATTATTAATTGTGTTTGAAATCTTTCAAAAGTAAATAGGTACAATTAGGAGCCCCATCTTGGGTTTTTTCTAAGAATGCATCTATTTAGATGAAAACCAAATTCCTAAGATTACGTTCCTTTTCTTCAGTTTCAGTAGAACTTGTCTCCTTTTATAAGCTGCCCCTCCTTAATCATTATCTCCAGGGATCAGGTCATTCACTATGTTCTTGTGCATTGCTAGAAAAATGACAAAAAAGATGTTTGAACCCATAAACACGCCTTTAGAGTCCATTACTTACTGTAAACTGGAAGTGGAAGGAAAATGGAAACTTAAAAATAAAATGGAGATTCATGTATAAACAAGGACTGTGACCAAATCAATGCTGTTTTTATGGCAGTTTGAATCTGGTTACATGGTTTTTTATAAAAGAACTTGTTCATATTTAGATCATATTTGGGTAAAAAAAATAAATAATCCACTATTTTTAAAAAACACATTTATGCAAGTCATACACTATAAAACAATTTAGCTGCATTTAGTTACTCTTTAAGTCAAATTGTAACTTATTATGTTTTATGAAATATAAAATGTTATAGTTCTCATAACTTAGAATAAGTAGTTATTTTAATTTGACAATAAAAGATGTGCACTTGGGTGAGGACAGTATTTTTGCATACTGTGAAATAATTATTTGGTTTAAATTACACTAATAAGCTATGACAGATCAACATTAGTGAGCTATGAAAACTTAAGAAACAATTCTTAGAGGACTTGTCTATTGCTGCTAATCAACTTGATGAAATTCAAATTTTAAGGTTGACTACTGAATCTACTAAATCGTAATTTGGCTCTGAATATTTAGAATGGACAAGCTAAAAAGAAAAGGAGAAAATAAATAAATAATAATAAGGGGTTTCTTACACTTACTTTGACTCGTGTGTAGAATTTCTAACGGGCCAATCAGCAAACAGGAGAAGTTGTGAACGTAGTTAATCAACAGCAGCGGAGGAAGTGAACGACCACCGCTTCCAAATATCCGCCATTTTGTTCTGCTGGGCCCTTCTCTCTTCACAGTGCTGGAGTTGGCAACTTCCGTTAAGCTTCATATCATCGAAATGGCGCGTAGCCGCGGATAAACGGGTAAAACTTTCTCCCATTCAATGCCATCTTCTTCGGTTAAACTGGAACATTTAGTTCCGATCCACGCGTCGAAAAGTTTCCGGACTCTTGGTGCTATTTTCAGAAACGTTTCTGTAACGGGTTTATTCTTCGCATGCGCGGAGGATAGCAACACAAAAACAATCGCCGATAGAATTATTCTGTGTTGTGCTGTTTATAAGCTGTTCAATTTACAATTCCTAATTATGAATATTTGCATTACATGAGCTCTTTACTGTTACTGTTTTGAAAAGCTAGTCGAAGCTAGTGAGGTGGAAGCGAAGGATCTCATGCGCATGCGCTTTCGATGACTTTCTGCGCTTTGCTGTAGGTGTCATGATCCAAGGCGTCGTGGTGCTTTCAAAGGGTGGATAAACCGAGAACACCAACAGTTTCAAGAGGAATAAATTTCCCCCATAAAAACTATGTAATTTTTAGATAAATCTCGGAAATGTTCTACAGAAAACTTGGACATTTCTGAATTTTAAGTTGGCATTTTTTTATTTTAGATTTCTGTGATTAATCTTAACATTTCCAATATTTTTTCTACCACATTTTAAACTTTTGAAACTCAAGAGATGTTTTTTCCAGAAACGTTCTGAGATTAATCTCAACATTTTTTTGTTTTTCCAGAAACTTTTGACTTTCCAAATTTTAGAACTTTGAAAAAGTTTTTTCCAGAAAATTTCAAGAGATTATTCTAAAAATGTCCATACTTTTTCAAGCAATTTTTTTTTTTTACTTGTGGAGTACAAAGAGAACAAAAAAATGCATTTCTTATTTTCTAAAAAATAAAAAACTAGAAATTTGGCATTTTTCTAGCAACTATTTGATTTTTTAAGTGTTTTGTAGATTAAAATAGTAACAAGGTATTCATGAACTAATTAAAATGTAACACTATCAAATAACAAATAGAGAAAACAAAGTTGTAAAACAATAAATGGATAGAAACATTTAGAAAAGGTAGGGGTCCATTATAAACACAACCAGCAACCTTGTTGTGCAACCTGCACAACCAGCAGGATTGTGCAAGCTGGTACATAAGTGTTAGCTAAATAATTATCCAACTAGCATCCATCCCTCCCATTGTAGCTGTGACTCCCTCAGGCTGCAGGTTGGACCGCCTCTCCTCATCAGGTAAACATGATTGGTTCTTACCCGTCTTAAATCAAAGCTCAAAAGAATCCTGCACATTTTTTGTGTTTAGCTCCCTTGTACATTAAAGAGATTTTAATCCCAGTCTTGGTGTGAAAGATGGGATTGCTGGGAGCCATAGGATTTTCTTTAGCTTTGGTTTTTCTCACACAGGTAAATCTATGTTTAATCTGAATGTATTGTAATTTATTGCTGAAATTTAAATCATATCACATAATTATTTTGTT
This sequence comes from Poeciliopsis turrubarensis, assembly GCA_010277015.1. NCBI lineage: Eukaryota > Metazoa > Chordata > Actinopteri > Cyprinodontiformes > Poeciliidae > Poeciliopsis > Poeciliopsis turrubarensis. The sequence continues at coordinate 500,609 of VMRN01000145.1, read as the reverse complement.
ATTTACAGATACATCATTGTAGTGCAGAAGGTAAGAAAATAAAAAAAATTGTCTCACAATTTCAAGCCCAAAAATGGAATTTATAAAGCTAAATATTTACAGGTAAAACTGTTGTTTTTCCATTATATGTTTGTTTGGAAAAGTTTATTAACTTTTCTGCTTCATACTTCTTAATTTTCAGCGTGTAAAATTTTATCAGCAAAGTCAGAAACTGCCTCTTCCATTTTTGTAAAATGGGAGAGTTATCCAGGAGCAACAACCTATATGTTGGACACCAGAAGGAGAAACTCGACAGATACGGCTCCGATTGTCCTTGTATTAGGGGCGCAGGTGACTGAGAAGAACATCCTGGGTCTCAGTCCTGGAACTGAGTACAATGTGACTCTTAAAGTGATAAATTTTTTAAGTGTGAAGTGTGTGACGTCATCATTGGTACTCACAGGTAAATCCAACAGGGAATATTTTCACTTTTGCTTAATATCTCACATATTAAACAGATAAATAAAATACTTGCGATTTAGATGAGAAAGTTTTAATATTCTCTTTTAAATTAAACATTTCGGTGCATATAAATCTTTTCTCTATTTTTCACTTGCAGTGCCTGATACATCACAAATATTACAAGGCTGGCCACAGTCAAGTTCCTCCATTACTGTCAGATGGACAGCAGTACCATCTGCGCAGCACTACGTCCTGCAGGTGTTCTCCCAGGCTACAGGGACCATGCAAAACTTCACCTACACCAACACCACAGCCACGGTGACAAACCTGCAGCCCACCACCAACTACGACTGCTACGTTTACACGGCTAACCCGGCAGGCTTGGGAAGCAGAAGCCATGTCAGGACCATCACAACATGTGAGTTTGAAAAAATCTGACGAGAAACATAATCTGTTTTACTGAAGACAAGTTTTTAGCTGTTGAATAAAGAAATCTTGATTTGCGTCCAAATTAGAAACAGGAAAATCAGAGGCAACAAAACCCTGATCGTCATGGAGCTTATGTCTGTTTAGATGCATCTATATTTGGTTTCTTTTTTAATTTAGTTTGGATTCAACGCTAGTGTGGTGCTTAAAGAGTTTCCTGCTTTGAGTATTTTTAATGTTTTGGTTGGAAAAAAGCCTCCGACCTAACATTTAGATGGTTTTATCAAAAGTAGAACAGGATTAAAATAATCTTAAACTGAATAATCCTAATTAAGGATGCCCAGAGTAAGATTTCTTGTCTATAATTCTGGTCATAGTTATTTGTGATTAGCCATTTTGCGATACCAAGTCCTATGTACAACATCTAATTCCTTAAATCTGTACTATAGTTGGATATATTTCAAATATCAATAGTTTTAAAGTGCAGTAAAAAATAAAATAACTACATTTTGTTTATATTACATGAACTACTGTAGCGCAAAGATGGTTTCCAACTTGACCATGTCACCAATGACGCAGGCGTAAATGTTTTCCTTCCCACCAACTTTATTCTTGTTCCAATTGGAATTTGTTTGGTTCAATTCTGAACTATCAGAGTTACAAGAGCTGCTAAAATATTCTGAAAACGCATCATCTAAAACCAGCAGAACTTTATTATTTGCAGAATCGGCAGCAGATTTACTTTCAGAAGTGAAGTATGACAGCTTTTGCTATGCGCCACTTGAGTTTTAAAATATTATTTTAATAAGTCACCATTTAAAATGGAATGAGGAGGACTCCTAAACTCTAATTATTAATATAAGTAAATAATGTGTCATAATCTAATAATAAATGAGAATTAATGCGATCTGTTGTGTCTTTTAGTGGTGCAGCCTCCTGTTGGAGTGGAAACAACACAAACCAATGCGGAAACAGTGAGAGTTACGTGGACGTCGGTGGTAAACGTCCTGATGTACCAGGTCACCATTCGGAACCTCGATGAACCCACCATGAAGCCTTCTGTGTACAATGTCACAAAAACCAACCTGGAAATCAACGGCATCCGCCCATGCTCCAACTATCTGATATCCGTGTCCTCGTTCAGCAAGTTCCTGGTGCTGAGCGAGCCCACAAACCATAACTACAGCACCAACAGTGAGTTTCCAGAGCCAAACTGTATCAATAACTTCTGGATAAAGATCTAGGTCAGCTATTCTCTCTCAGGCCAGCCTTTCAGACATGCAGAAGATGATCCCCAGGGTAAAAAGGATTCAGATTCTCCAGCATCTTATCTTGTTATTGAGGGTGTCGTATAAAAAAATACCTGGGAGAAATTAATCCAAAGGCGATTTTTTTTTTTCTAAATAAAGAGGGTCAAATTTGAGCCAATGATTATCTAGTCAGTAATTCTGACTCGTTTCTGAACTTTTCACACTGCAAAAATACAAGATCTTGCCAAGTGTTTTGCCTATTTTCTATTGCAAATATCTTAGTACACTGAAAATAAGACAAAACTATGTAGTTTTAAGCACAATATAGTAACTGTTTAAAGTCTGTTTTCATCATTAATACTGGTGAAAACGTTTCGTTTGCAGAATATTTCACTTATAAAACTGGAAAAATGTCATAAAGTGGAACCAGAACTTTTTTTTAATCAATATTAACTGAGGAATTATTTACTTAAAAGCTCTGATATCTCACTGGAACCGTGCTTGGAAATCGGACCTTATTTCTAGTATACTAAGATATTTATATGCACTAGAAACTAAACAGAAATTCATGGTCAGGGTTTTTTGTTTTTGTCTAAAATGTCTTCTTTCCAGGACCCTGATGACCAAAAGCCTCTCAGATATACAAAAAATAAGGATTAATTTAAAGTTACAAGGAAGAAAAACATGTAATAATTTCCCATAGTAATAATTTATTGTTAGGTGTAATAGTGTGAAGCTTTAACACTGCAAAAACTCAAAATTTGACCAAGTAATTTGGTGTAGTTTCTATTTCAAATAGAAAGTTTTGAAATAAGACAAAACTACCTTACAGGTATCTTTTCAGTAGGAGCTTGTTTAGTTCAGTAATTCCTTAATATTGATGAAAAAGTTCTGGTTCCATTGACAGATTATTTGACTGGTTATAAGTGAAATAATCTGCCAGTGGAACTAGTCCTTTTATAAAATCAATATTAAGGAATTATTTACCAGAAACAAGCTTCTACTTCTTGCTGAAAAGTTACTTGTAGTTTAGTTTTATCTTATTGCAACGGTACTGAGATATTTGCAGTAGAAACTAGACCAATAATATTTGGTCATATTTTACACTTTTGTAGTATAGGAGGTTTTCTCATGTGAAAAATGCCCCAAATTAATCAAGTTTCTTATATTCAACCTTTCACAGAGTTGGCGCCAGTGTCGTCTGTATCGGTGGATTACTCCTGCACCACAAACTCCGTCGTAGCTTCTTGGTCGTCTGTCTTTGGAGCCAACTCCTACATCGCCACGGCAGTGGACAAAAACGGATCGGAGGTGCAATGCACGAGCCAGGGCACCAGCTGCACCATCGGCGGACTGACCTGTGGCCAACAGTACAATGTGCACGTCACACCTGTGTCAAACAACTGCAAGAACCAGGTCAACGCCACTTCAGCTTCGTTTCAGACCGGTGAGCCACAAAACAACAAAGAAAAACACTCAAAGTAAATCTCAGTCTCATACTGAGACCCATAAACATGCATTTGTTTTACATAAACACCTTATTCTACTAGCATAACATGCCCCCAACACACTACACTGCAAAAATACCAAATAAATAACCCCCAATATTTTTGGTCCAGTTTCTAGTACAAATGTATTGGTACACTTGAATTTATGTTAGCATTCCAGCAAGATATAAAAACTTGATTTAAAACATTTCATTATTATTGATGATTGATGATTATTGATGACCTGTTCTAGTGGGAGATTGTTTTCTTACAATATTTAAGGACTGTCTTAAATGAAATAATCTGCCAGTCTTAGAATTACTGACTCATTTGCTTAAAAAAAGCCCCAACATCTTACTCAAAAGTTGCGTGTAAGTTAGTTTTGTCTTATTTCAAGTGTAATAGCATATTTTCTCTAGAAGCTAGACTAAAATACTTAAGATTTTGCATTAAGCATTCCGTCTGTAATCAGAACTGTGACAATAATAATAATAATAATAATAATAATAATAATGGAGGAACTGAGTTCCTGTCTAAGAAAGGAATTCAAATAATTGACTTGGGATGCAGCGTAAGATTCCCAACTTTCTCCAAAGTCGGAAGAAAATCACATTTTCTCCCCTAAAGTTTGAATTCTAACTTGGAAAGTCTGTTGGTGTTTACCTCAAAATCCAATATGGCCGCCTTGCGTATGAGCGGTAGTACAAACTGATTATTCTTGATCGATTACTTTACTTATACTAGTATTTTTTTGTTCACAAACCACAAATTTCACAAACTTGGAACAAAATTTCAAATGATTCTGTGGTTCATGTTCTGACTTCTGAGGGAAAGGGTAACTCAGAAAAACAATGACGATCTGGAAACAAACAGCATTAGCATCTCGCCAGGAAGCTCATTTGCAATCCCTCAGACAATGTTACAAAATATGTGAAGAAACATTGGCTTTTTTACTGTTTTTCCTCTTTTTATTTTATTATTCATTAATTGTTATATCTGTTTGGCATTAATCCATCCATCCATCCATTTTCCGTCACCCTTCTCCCTAATGGGGTCGGGAGGTGCTGGTGCCTATCTCCAGCTGCGTTCCGGGCGAGAGGCGGGGTACACCCTGGACAGGTCGCCAGTCTGTCGCAGGGCAACACAGAGACAAACAGGACAAACAACCACACACACACACACTCACACCTAAGGAGAATTTGGGAAGGCCAATTAACCTGACAGTCATGTTTTTGGACTGTGGGAGGAAGCCGGAGAACCCGGAGAGAACCCACGCATGCACAGGGAGAACATGCAAACTCCGTGCAGAAAGACCCCGGGCTGGGAATCGAACCCAGGACCTTCTTGCTGCAAGGCAACAGCGCTACCCACTGCGCCACTGTGCAGCTGTTTGGCATTAATGCAGCCAGTAATTCAAACGTCTGGAAATTCAAACGTTTCTGTCTTTTTATTGACAGAAACGTTTGAATTTCCAGACTCAATCGCCTCGAGCCAGCATAGCCAATATGAATGCGTCAAATAAAGTTTATTTTAACCTATATTTTAGAATAATGATTGAAAAACTAAATCAGATTGTATTACTTAAATATATACATAATTTAAAAATGTATTGCATATCTTTTTTTCCTCTCCAGCTTTCTGGAGTGCTCTCAAGTGGCCCTTACTTTGAAAAACACTGTGCTATAAGAAGAAACTGTTACATTAGACCCAAAAAATAAAATTACAAAAATTGTAGTTACCATAAAGTAGACATTTTTTGCTCTACACTTTGGGTTCTTGCCATTGACAGGAATTAAATATTTCTGAATTAGTTTTTTCATTTTCTCTCTCTTTTTGTTTTTTTAGCATTGACTTGAACATGGAAAGATTAAAGTGACCAAAATAAAAATGTTGACTAATTGATAGTTAAAAAGAAAAATGGTAATAAATCACAACACCATTGCTCAGGCTGATTTTTTTTCTCTAGATTTTATAACCAAAAAACAGGTGAAATCTCTTAATTTTTACATTTTCCGACAGAAATCCTGAGAGAAAGAAAAAAATAACTCCGGCAGACACATGAATAAGATATCCAATAATCATTCTGATTTAGATGTCTGGTAACCTGCCTGCTTGTGTATCTGTAACCTCATCCTTAAGATTTAATTGGGTAATTATGTAGCAATAAAAAGATGTAACCGAACCGCGAAGCACCGGTGAAATGAATGGGGATGTTCTATCAAATTCTTGGATGGTGAGTTTTTGCTGCTCCACCCCGGTGTGTCTTTTTGTTAAGTGCTTTCATCTCGTATGTCCCTCCGTTCTTTTGAACATTCTGGCTCAGACTCGCTGTCCTGCCTCGCCCACGCAGGTCACGCATGACGCCGATTATCTTTTCAATCTGCTTGATAAACAACAGAAAAAATTAAGACTTCACTGTAAAACATTTAGTTGTGTCCGCTCACTTCTACTCCTCTTGAATGTGTGAGTTTGTGAGAGGCAGCTGTGTTAACCTTTTATGAATTTAAACCAGGATTGTTAAGTTAGTGCTTACTATTTCCCAGAAGTCTTAGCGCCATGTTTTTATATCCTGTGTTGCAAAGTGAGTGAGTGTGTCAGTAAGGTAAATATTAATCTAATGCAACATGAGAACATTCATCATGTTCAAACTATTTTTTTAGCAGAATTTATTGTGTTGTTTAGTAGAAAGTATTATTAGCAAAAACAAGAAATCTTTTGTTCCAGTTTCTAATGTAAATATCTGAGCACACTAGAATTAAGACAAGCAACTTTGCACAAGATAATTTTACTCATAACAGGATATCTTTTTCATGTTGTAAGTGAAATAATATGCCAGTTTTTCATCAATATTAAGAAATTATTTATTTAAAACAAGCTCCTCTATGTTGGGAAAAGATGCTTGGAAGTTAGTTTTGTTTTATTTCAAGTGTGGTAAAATATTTTCACTATAAACGACACAAAAATACTTGTTTAGATTTTGTGATCTTGCAGTGAAGTTTAATTAAACAACCACAAGAAATGAAGTTTTTTTTTCCCCATGTTTTTCCCATCTTTTAAATGTTTTGCAGTGCTGCGTCACTAAATCTGGTGATTATAACACGGAAACCCGCCGTAGTAATCAGAAACTTTAATAATAAAATCAATTAAAATATTTTTCTCTCAAATATAAGACGTAAAATTTGAAAAGTTAAATCCTTTAAAATGAGTCTCATTACTTTGGGGAATTCTTGTTTACAGGTTTCGTCTTTCAAATCCGTCCAGATTCACGTCCATGTTTGAATTATCTTTTAAAAAAATGGGTCTCCCATTCAGCTTCATTCAATGTCACATTGTGTTGTGTTCCTTCTCTTCATAATAGACTTGTGCTTTAATAAAACCTGAATCCAGGGAAACACAGCTATCTGTATCAGGGCGTTTTAACCTAAAAAGAAATATGAGAAATTTCCCTTTGATTGTGACATTTAACCATAATTACTGGTATTTTTAATTCTTCTGTTATACATTAACCACCTATTCTTCTTTTGATAACTTTATGTGAGTATATATATTAGAGAATATGACATGATGTGGTTATAAGGTTTGAATTATACATTTGATATCTCTTTCTGTCTAGTTTCCTGCCCTCCTGGCAATCCGATGTTGTTGCGAGAATGTAGCAGCAACGTTATTATCTTCTCATGGAATCACACAAGCGGCATAGATTTCTACATAGCCCGGGCAGAAGACTCGAAGGTAAAATAAAATACTTTTTATTTTAATTGGTGTCTGATGTGGGGTTTATTCTTACTACTACTACTACTACTACTACTGCTGCTGTTACTGCTGCTACTTCTTCTTCTTTACAGTCCGATATTCATGACTTTTAAGTTGATCGGTCTTTTTAAATTACTACGTTTGGGCGCTCAGTGACTGCTACTGGAGAAACAGGCATCAGATTTACTTACTACAAATTAAACAGGTACAAATCATTTGAATATTGTGAATCTTTTTCGCCATTGATTTCAGAAAGTCAAGTATTTTAAAATTTTTTCCTGTAAATTTGACGATAATAGCTGACATAATTAAAACCAAAATTACATTTAACTAATTGAGTCAATATTATCACATTTTCTTGTGGGCCACAAAAAAAAAATAATTCACCCTTTTTTTTCTCAGAATTCAGAAAAAATATATTTTTTTTTATGAAAAAAAAGTCATAGTTCTGAGATTAAAGTCAGAATTTTAGAAAAAGAAAAAATATTTTTTTCATGGCATTAGTCTTCGTCTGTATAAAGTTGAGCACAATGAATTTCAATCAAATTCTTAAAAATATTTTAGCAACAGAAACCTGGCTGTTTCCAGCTGCATATATCTTAAATTACTTGCATATTTTATGAATGAGCTGAAGTGCTTGTTGCTTTGAATGCCTTACATAAATAAATATAAATATTTATTGTAATTGAAATTCATAAACGCTACAAACTGGGTTTAGTTGCACTAAATAGTGACTGTATTTATGTGCATAGAGGGGGTCATTTACAAAACATTTAAAATGCTTCTTTAAAAAGTATAAAAACTAATTTGTTGTAGTGAATTGACAGTAACAGCAGAGGGAGCCTCTGGTTTTAGTCTGGAGTAGCTCAAACACAAAGATGTTTATTTGTTAATGCAGAAAAGACATACCAAAAAGTTTTCCATGTAAAAATAAGTATTTTTTTTCTTTGTTGGAGCATGAATACACCTTATTCCCATTTCTTCTGTGTCCAGGGAGAGGTCTTGACCTGCGTAACTGAAGACAACTCATGCTACTTCACACAAACGGCATGTGGTCGACGGTACCGCTTCACCGTACACTCCATCACAGAGGGCTGCAGGAGTGGGGTTAGCTCGGCTGTTGATGTTCAAACAGGTAAAAACACTGACATTTACAAAAATGTGAACAGAAACACACAGTTGTGTATTTTTATCTTCCACTCTGAACGCTTTCCTGGCTGGGATTTTACATGTGTGACATCACACTCCAACGCATCTACACCCCAGTTAACGATTGACCAGTTACTAAATTGGTTGACGGTGATTTCAACACTCAGTTAATCACGATTAATTCGATCCTATTTTAAATTTGAAGAAATAACTTGTAATGTATTGTTTTTTTCTCCAGCGCCATGCATGGCCCAGAATTTGCAGACGTCAGCCAGCTGCAGCAGTAACATTCTGGTCAGCAAGTGGGACCACGCTGAGGGCGCCTTGCGCTACAACGTTGAGGCTCAGGGAAACACCCGGAACAGCAACTACAACTGCAGCTCACAGTCCAACAGCTGCGCCATGGAGGGCGTCCTCTGTGGCGATCAGCTGACCATTACCATCACGGCATACGACGACGAATGCGCCAGTGCTACAAATTTGGGTCCGCCTGCTGAGACAGGTGAGGAGAAAACTTGTTTTACACACAAATTTTTATGGGAAAAGTGTAACAATAACAGACTGGATGTAATTTGTTGCCTCTCGTTCAGTCCCATGCGTCCCCCAGGATGTGTTGGCTACGAAGGAATGCGGGTCCAACTCCATCAGGGTGTCGTGGAAGATGAACAGTGGAACGGCTTTCTACACTGCTATTGCAAAGTCCAGTGACAATGTGATCAGCAGCTGCAACTCCATTTCTCCATCCTGCACCATCAAAGGCTTGAAGTGCAGCAGCAACTACACCGTCTACGTCATTGCCTCGAACTTTATCTGCAACAGCTCAGAGAGCGAGAAGGTCACCTTACAGACAGGTACTGAACAGAGGAGCGCAGCAACAGTTTCCCAAAATTAAAGAGAAAGGGATACGGTGCTTTGGTATTAATGGTCCGCACTATGACAACCAGAAAACAAGGTCCAAGGAGAGGATAAAGGCCACTGGAAAAAAAGAATCGACCTTTTTTCTCTGAATTCTGACTGAAAGCTCAGGATTCAGAAGTCCAAATTCTGAGTTTAAAGTCTGAATTCTGATTAAAAATTTAGAGTTTTGAGAAAAGTCTGAATTTTGAGTTTAAACTCAGTTCTTTTTTTTTTTTTTTCCAGTGGCCCGAATCCTCTTCTGTGTTTTTGTGAGGCAAATGTTTATTAGTGTTGAGTCCTGATACAATTGGGCATAGTATTTGCTCTGTCAGTAAAAATTATGACAGAGCAAAAATTCTGTCATAATTTGACAGAAAATTGTGTTGACAACACACAGACTGTGTTGCCATAGCAACGGAGCTGTGTGTCGATACTGAGAGAGGGGAAAAATGTGTTGTTCCTTGTTTATTCTGTGCCATTTTCCCATCTGCTGTGGCCTAAAAATGCTTTCCGAGTGAATGTCTGAAAAGTAAAGTTTTGAAACTGATGTCCGTTCCAGCCGCCTGCGCTCCAGACAACGTCGCCACCGCCCTGGACTGCGCCTCCAACGCAGCTCTGATCTCCTGGCGGTGGAGCTCGCCCATAAACTCCTTCACTGCCACCATCACTGATGAAGATTATGAAACTCTTAGCTGCAGCTCCAACACGACCAGCTGCAAAGTTCCCAACCTGAGATGCGGCCGCCTCTACAGCGTCTCCGTGTTTCACAACGACGCGACCAGCTGCTCCAGCGTCCCGTCTCAGCCCATCGACATGGAGGCTGGTAGGAGCAACATCAGCTACAAACATGAAGCCGTGACCAAATGAACGAACATTTGAAAAGTGAAGACTTGTGTTACAGAACAAATACATCGTGATCTCTTTTGTATAGAAGATTCTGACTTTAATGTCAGAATTCTGACTTCATTTTCAAAATTTTGATGTTTTTCTCAACATTTTAAGTTTAATTTCTGAATTCTGACTTTAATCTAAAAATTCTGATTTTATTTCTGAGATTTCTGACTTTAATCTCAGAATTCTCAATTTTTCTCTGAATTTTAGCTTAAACCTCAGAATTCTGACATTAATCTGTGGAGATTAAAGTCCTTGTTCCACAGACAGATTATTTCTTTTGTAAAATGAGATTAAAGTCTTATTATAAGTGAAATTATTTGTGAATGGAAGGAGTCCTTAAGGAGTTATTGACTCAAAACAAGCTCCTATATGTTGGTGAAAAGTTACTTGCTAGTTACCTTTGTCTTATTTCAAGTGAACTAAGATATTTGCAATAGAAACAAAACAAAAAATACTTTAATCACTTAAACTCATTTCACATCGCTCTTCTCATTTCTGTGCAGTTCCTTGCGGTCCGTCTAACGTCCAGGTGAACTTGAACTGTGCCTCCGGCGCCGTGAACATCAGCTGGGACGCGCAGAGAAAAGCAGAGGGATACATCGCCGTGATCTCAAGCGCAAACAAGACGACGACCCAGTACAACACCACACAACCCAGGCTGCTGATTGGCTCACAGGACTGCGGGCAACAGTACACAGTGAAGGTGATGTCCTTCAACCAGAGCTGTGTCAGCTTTTCTTCACAAACACACTTCAAAGAAGGTGAGTCGAGCCTTAATGTGTAACTGAATGCCTCCATACTCCTCATGGTGGCCAGATTGGGGTTAAATCGAGGTTTTACTCCCACAGCGCCGTGCGTGCCCTCTAACGTGTCGGCAAGCAGAAGCTGTGGGCAGAAGTTTGTGGATGTGGCGTGGCAGTCAAGCCGCGGGGCCCAGAACTACACCGTGACGGCGGTGGACGGGCAAGGCAGCCGTTTGACGTGCGTCTCCACGGAAACATCGTGCCGGCTGGACGGCGTAAAGTGCAGCAATGTTTACAATGTCAGCGTGGTCGCCATGGACGACTTGTGCAGCAGCATGAGGAGCACTCCAGTGAAACTAACCATAGGTGTGTATTTGTAGAGATCAGATTATATAGATTTACCTTTTTCTAAGCCAGGGTGTCCAACGTGCGGCCCGAGGGCTATTTGTGGTCCTTAGACTTGTTTTGTGCGCACCACACTTTTCAGATTTATATTTGCTGCAAACTAATTAACATTAATTGCTGTAACTTTTTTCCCTGCAGAGCCTTGCCCTCCGTCTCAGCTCACTGCCTCCATCAACTGCTCTGATAACTCTGCCAAGTTAAGCTGGGGCAGCAGCCCCAACGCTGCGTCCTACACTGGAAAGGCCAGCAGCTCGGACGGACACACGGTGACCTGTGACCCTGGCCTGACACTGGGATGCCAGCTGAAGGGCCTGCAATGTGGCAAAAAGTACAGCTTCACCGTGTCGGCGTCAGACGGTGACTGTCGAACTGTAGACAGCCAACCTGTCAATCACACAACTGGTGAGAAACACAAAAATCTTTATTTGTTTTTCATTTCCACTCATTAGTTTCAACTTTCTAATTTTTCTATTCTGATAAAAAAATTATTTGAAGAGTAATTATAAAAACTGTTATTCCTCTGTCGTCTTCAGCCCCTTGTGCTGTTCAGGGCGTTATCACCCAGCTGAACTGCAGCACCAACGATCTGAGCATCAGCTGGACGCCTGGATCCCTCCCGGTCAACTACAGCACCAGCGCAGTGTCTGCTAGCGGCTCCGTGCTCCGCTGCTTCACGGACGACTACAGATGCACTTTGGCCGGCTTGCAGTGCGGTCACCGCTACACCGTGAGCGTGAAGCCCATCAGCAGCACATGCGAAGGCCGGAGCAGCGTCCCGCAGATTGTGAATGCAGGTACTTTCACCAATCAGAACCATTGCCAAAGTTACAGCAACCCTGAACCTGAAGTGAGCTGCGCCATCTTAGTAAGCAAGCGCAAAACATAGCAGATCCTTGGCTAACGAGATCAGCAAAAAGAAAATACGTGGACACTCTTGACAAAAGTTAAAAAAAGTCCATGGACTCATAAAATCAATGTGTAAACAAACTCTGTGAAAAACAAGGTTCTGATGCCTGCCAAAGTAAGTACGTCTAGTAACATGTCCACCTTAGCTACCAGATAAAACCTACATTAGCTAAGCTACTTTTGCTAGCTCAGCAGTAAGTACTACGGTAAATATCACTGATGTTTATCTTAGTATTACGCAGAGGTCGGTAGATTACTCTAGTAGTTGTAATGTACTAATTTTTTCTAAGTTAGATAGAAATGAGGCAAAAGCCACTTCTAAGCTTGTGGATTGCTTATTGTTGTCATAGCAACTGCCTCCCAAGATGGCTGTCAGTTAAAAGGTTTGCAGAAGTGTGACATCATAGTTCACATGTTGGTCTCGAAGCTATGGGTCCGCGATGAGTTGCGCTCCGCTTGCCTACCAAGATGGCGCGGATCTCTTCCGGTTCAGATCTGCAGTAACATGTATAAGCTCACTCACGTTTCCGGTTGATGTCTTCTTCTTTTTAGTCCCCTGTATCCCAGTGAACGTCCAGGGCAACGTGGAGTGCTCCACCAACACCCTGCAGGCGTTCTGGGCTGCAGCTGCTGGAGCTACAAACTACGTTTCCACCCTCACTGGACCGGGAGGCGTCTCCACTTCCTGTCTGACTGCCAACCAAACCTGCTCTTTCCCCAGTCTGCAATGCGCTCAGACTTATAATTTCAGCGTGGTAGCTGTCAACGACAGGTGCAACAGCACAAAGAGCAGCACTGTCTCTGCAAAAACTGGTAAAAGATTACATTTAATACCGGGTAGTACTATTATATGTAGCATTTTGCTTTACTTTATAATATTTTCCATGATTATAAATGATAATTACTCCCTGTACCCTGAGTCGTCATGTATTTTCTTCCACACCAACTACAAGAAATGTAACTCAGTTGCATGCAGTTATATTTTTTCCCAAATGTTTTTAAATCCACAATATTACAAATGTATGGAAGCCCATTTCTGCCATTCTGATGACAAAAACTAGACTTCTCTCATAATGAGATTATTTTCTCATACCTATCAGATAGCTTACTCATAAACTACAAATTAAATATGTTTGTATTTCATTTGTATGGAAGCCCATTTTCGCCACTCTGATGGAAAAAAAAAAAAAAAACTTCTCTCATAATTATGACTAAGCTATCCCATAAGTATGAGACACGTTTATTTTTGTTAATCAGACTGGTGGAAATGGGCTTCCATACAAATAAAACAAATTTGTATTTCATCTGTATATGAATGTATTTGAATTTCAAACATTTGTATGGAATGTGCTTCCATACAAATTAAATTTGTTTCATTTGTATGAAATTGACAAGCAGAAGGTACCATTAACTACCTTCTGCTTGTATTATGAGAAATTGTATCTCATAATACAATTTCTCTCATAATTACATTATGAGAGAAATACAATTACATTTCTCTCATAATTGTGACTAAGCTTTATGATAAGTATGAGATTGTTATTATTGCATACTTGTAAATAATAACTTCATACTTATGAGATAGCTTATAATTATAATTATTTTATTTTTTCTGTCATCATAGTGGCAGAAATGAGCTTCTATCCATATTTAATAAAATTAAATAAAGATTTAATTTTAACTAGCAAACCCATTTATAACATAAATAACTTATTAATTTCTAAGCTTGATTTATTTTAGTGTCAGGATTTAAAATGTTTTTTTTTTTTAAAGACAACATATCTACTTCATTAAACTCGTTTCCTTTTTTTTAATGTTTTTAATGCAATGCAATTGATTTGGAAAACAATTTGTGCCACTTGAATTGAAAAAAACAATGATTATTTAGGTGGAAACATGGTTTTAATTTATGAACTTGCATGCATCTCCAGCTCCATGCGACCCTGCAAACGTCGCCGCGTCTCTGAACTGCCTCTCTGAGGTGGCGACGGTGACGTGGAGCGCCAGCGCCGGAGCCAACTTTTACACGGTCGTGGCTCAGGCCAGCGGACTTGTGGACTCCTGCAACTCGACCGGAACCTCGTGTGAGCTGAGCAAGCTGCAGTGTGGAGAGAATTACACCGTCACCGTGCTGGCCGGGGACGCCAAGTGCAACAGCTCCATTCTGGCCAAAACCAACATAGTAACAGGTGAAAACACTGCAAAAACACAAAGTGTTACCACGTTATTTTGGTCCAGCTTCTAGTTTAAATATCTTAGCACACATAAAATAAGACAGAACTAATTTGCAAGTAGCTGTTGAATAAGCTGCGTTTGCTTGTTTCAAGTAAATGTGTCCTTAATATGCATGAAAAAGTTCTTACTCCATTATAAAAATACATTTCAATCTGGAGAGACTCAGACAACGAAAGAAAGCGATTAGAAAAGTTTGACATGCGTAAATTAAGTCTTTGGCGCTCGGGCCCCGGCTAAGGACATCGAGCTGTGACTGTGATAATCTCGGATGAGCATTCCCGATGCTGATAGGAATGTCATCCCCCCGGGACCCGACACTGGTGGTGGAGGTCAGTGAACGAAGTGTGCCTGGGAGCCAGGACGGTGGAGGTGGAGAAGGGGTGGAGGTGGGTTGAGCGCAGCAGCGAAACGGAAGACGCCTTGGATGACGTCCTTATCAACTGGGGCATGGTCGGTGATTAGCCATGATGTGCTTGATCCAGCTGTGATTGGTCGTCCGTGATTGGCCATGACGCGACTTGGTCCAGCGATGAGTGGTCGTCGGTGATTGGCCAAGACACACCGACTGGATAATGCGGGTGGGGCTAAAGAGTCTTCCAGTTTGAATTTACGCCTAGGCTTCATTTTCGCCATGTTATAAGTGAAATAATCTGCCAGTAGAGCTTGAACTTTTTCAACAACGTTAAATAATGATTTGTTTAAAATAAGTTCTTACATCTTACCAAAAAGTTACTTATAAATCAGTTTTGTCTTATTTCAAGTTTACGAAGATATTTGCACTAGAAACTTGACCAAAAGTATTTAATAATATTTAGTTTTCTTTTTTCACTGAATATTGTAAATTTAATTTCTTGGAATTTTCCTAAACAATTTTAAACCAAATGTTAAATCAATTAAGGTGAAATATATTTAATGTTTATTGTATTGCAATGTAAATTAAATGTCCTCTCTTAACATATAAACGGTTATTGGTTTTTAAAAAAATATAATCAAAATACAAACTGAATAATTTTCCAAATAAAAGTCTTTAATAGAAAATACTCTGCAGTTAATAAGAATAGAAATTTTCACTTTTCCAGAAATGTACATAATGTGCATGGTTATATATTATATGTTGTTACAATAAATGTGTTTATTAAAATATATATATTATTTATTTGCCAAATAAATAAAGCCATCAATTTTATTGGACTTTAAATGAGGGACAGGCAAAAAATGATTAAGTGTAGAAATAATTGATTAAAATGTCAATATTTATTTATACATTTATTTAACTACCTAATTCGCAGTGGATGTTCTGCAATGCACTAAAAACAATTAAAAATGAGACAAAAACTAATCAGATTCACCCAAACATTTGAATGAATCATTTTGACTCAATCAGTTTTAGCGCCTAGCTTAGATTTCAAACATGAAAATTTATATATTTGATATATATGTATCTGTTATACATAGATTGTCTTAATATTAAAAAATGGTGTAAATTGTAGAAAGTTAATGAAAAAAGGTCAAATTGAATGTCAAAGGGAGAGAAAGTGTCTCAGACTAATTGACCAACTAAAACACACATTTATGAACTTCTTAGCATTTAATGTAAATATTTTCGTTGTTAATCTCTAAATAACGCGACTCATTCTGTTTTTTTTTTTCCATGTAGCTCCCTGCACACCAGTGATCAAGAATTACTCTCATTACTGCGTCACTAACCACACTTTGGTTTCGTGGGTTGAGGATAAGGACGCCATTAGCGTAGCGGTCAACGCTACGTCCGACCGGGGTCACTCGCTGTCCTGCAGCTCTTCCACCAACACCAGCTGCATTCTGGGTAACCTGCTGTGTGGACACACCTACACGGTCCAGGCTGTCGCTACCGGAGTCCAGTGCACCAGCAAACCCAGCTCTGCTTTTCAGATTACCACAGGTTTGAGCAACATAAAAAATACATTAACTCATATGGAGCTAAATTAGGCTCAAAAGACTCACAATGTGCACAAGATTTGCATCTATCAATCCAGTTTATCTGTGTAGCATACTTCTGCAACAAGGCAGATAAAATGGGCTTTTTGTCTTTTTTCTCAAAATTGACTTTTATGTCTGAGTTTTTATTTTTATTTCACATAATTATGACAGGTTTCTAAAAAATTAGACTTTTCTTGCATAATTTTGATTTTTTTCTATCAGAATTCTGACAAATCCTTACAAACCCTGTTGTAAGCGTTTTGAATCTTTTTAAGACTAAGTTGTCTCCATAGTTTCCATTGAACTGGAGCTGTTTTCTCTCCATCAGCACCCTGCACCCCGGGCAACGTGGAGTACCAGTACTACTGCGGATCTGGGATTGCTCTGGTGAGCTGGGACGAGGCTCTGGGCCGGGACAGCTACTACGTTCGCGCCCACGCAGGCGACCATTTCGTCTCCTGCAGCACCAGCCAGGACACCGACTGCTCTCTGCCGCCGCTGCGATGCAGCCGCAACTACCAAGTAGACGTCATCGCAATGGCTAGCAACTGCAACAGCAGCATTCCTGGAGTCACTCACATACAGACCGGTAAGTCACGTAGGACTGTAGCTACCGATTACTTTAGGGCTGCAACTGTGGATTACCGTAGTAATTAAGGTTTTTCAAAATCATTGTTTTTTTCAAATAAAACTCTGTTTTGTGTGACTTCCTGTCAGCTCCTTGCGCTCCCACCAACCTCAACGCGTC
Organism: Poeciliopsis turrubarensis; assembly: GCA_010277015.1. Lineage (NCBI taxonomy): Eukaryota > Metazoa > Chordata > Actinopteri > Cyprinodontiformes > Poeciliidae > Poeciliopsis > Poeciliopsis turrubarensis. The sequence continues at coordinate 483,316 of VMRN01000145.1, read as the reverse complement.
CCTGTTGTGTGAGAACAACACGGCGGAGGTGAGGTGGCAGCCTAGCGACGGAGCGGTGCTGTACAGCGTGACGGCGACTGGACGAGACGGCGACCTGAAGCGCTGCACCACAAACACCTCCTCTTGCTTATTACCCAACATGCATTGCTCTCAAACCTACATGATCATCGTCAGCCCCTCCTCTGACCAGTGCAAAGGCCAGGACACGCAGGCATACACCTATCATGCAGGTGAGACATAAATGACAAATGTCAAAATGTAGCTTCACAGCGCCCTCTAGAGGAGGCGGGGGGATTTTGTTTCTGTATTTTTGACTAGTTTCTAGGGCAAATATTTTTTTGCTCTTTGCAACCGGACCAAACTAACTTGCAAGTAACTTTCAGCAAGAAATAAAAACTATTTTAAAGTAAATAATTATTGAATATAGACTGAATACTACTAGCTCCACTGCCAGTTTTGTTATAAGTGAACATTTATCACTTATAGCATTGGAAAAATGTCTTGTTATAAGTAAAATAATCTGCCAGTGGAACTTGTACTTTATCAATATTAAGGAATTATTGATCTGAAACCGGTTTCTGTATCTTGCTAAAAAGTTAGGCCTAACTTAGTTTTCTCTTATTTCAAGTGTAATAAGATATTTTTAGTAGGAAATAGACAAACTACATAATCAGATTTTGTGTTTTTGTGGTGTAGCGAAGTAATATTTCATAAAAACTCTCCCTCAGGCTCCTGCCCCCCTACAAACATCCGAGCGTCTTTGCAGTGCGCTGGTAACGTGGGTCATGTGACCTGGGACGCAGCGCTGCGAGGCGAGACGTATGACGTTACGACCGTGCCCTCCGTCCTGGACGAACACGTCCACAGCTGCTCCACCGACGGAACCAACTGTTCGCTCACGGACCTGCACTGCGGCGAGACGGTCGCCATCACCGTGGCAACCATAGAGAGGGGCTGCCGGAGCAAACCCAGTGACCCGCTCATGTTCAAAACGGGTCAGACACACAAACTGTGGTCGTTGTTTAACAATAAGTCAACCTTTCTGGTTCCTTTAACGTAAAAAAAATAACATTTCACATTAGACAGTCTGTTCACCGAATTAAACAGTACTACGTTGTTGTTTTTGTTTTGAAAAATAAACGATTTCAGAAAAATGATTTATTTTGAAAAATACGCAAACCTGTTAGACGGAAAAATGCAAAAAATAAAAATAGTGCAGAGTTTTAGTGACTAGTTAAAGAAAAGGGTGAGGAAAATATAAAGAAAAAAGGACATTTGAAAATAGACAGAGAAACAATATTGCAGCAGGACAATATAATTAATGAATAATAAACAAAAAATATCATGCTAAAAAAGCAAATGAATACAAAATGTGCAACAAATTTGGAAAAAATTGTGAATAAAATTGTATCAAATAAGTAAAAAATGTAAGTAATGAAATAAAAAAGGAAACTACTGAAACGGTAAGATTGTAAATAAATTGAAAAATTAAGTTATAGTTATAATACTTAAGTTGGGAAAGTTCTAATTGTTTTTATTTAAACTTTTTTGGATGCAATATTTGACACATTAATTACTTTCTGACGTATTTATTCTAATTTTAATGCCAATGTTGGCATGCTCAGTCCTCCATATACCTGTTGCTCATAACAACAAATAAATGCTTTCAATTATATGTTTATAAGTGCAAATTAGTTATGTATTTGTAGATACCAATAGAAATAATTATTTTCTTTCTAAATAAAACTTAGATGATGTTCTGCATTTTTTAATGAATTCTGTGGTTCATTGAAGTCGAAATTAACTATCACTTTATGTGAACTTTTCCGACACAAACAAATAGAATAAAATATATTTTTTGTTTTGTTTACAGTGATCTGCCCGCCCACCGCTCTGGATGCTGTCACAACTTGCAGCAACAGCGACATCACCGTCAGCTGGGACCTGAGTCCTGAAACCGGAGCTCAGTACTTCATCTGGTCCCAGAAAGACGGCGGCTCGGTCGCCAACTACTCATCGTCTCAGCCGTTCCGCGTGATCAGCGGGCTGCGCTGCGGCGAGATGTACAGCTTCAAGGTCGCCGCAGTGAACTCTGAGTGCAGCAGCGTCTTCAGCCAGCAAATCGAAGCTGAAACGGGTACATATCTTAGCAGCTGCAGTCAGATTCTCTTTGATTAAATCAAAGATTTTTATGCTGGAATAGAAATAAAATGGAATTTTTTATTCTTTTCTATTTTTATTTAAATTTGAGTATAAATTGTTCTTGTGCTGGATTTCCAATCTATGATCTATAGTTGTCAAATTAAAGTTTTATCCCCTTTTCAGTGCAATTTTTATTATTATTATTATTATTATTATTATTATTATTATTATTATTATTATTCCTGTTTTCAGCTCCCTGCCCTCCCAGCAACCTGACTGTAGAAACTGAATGCGGCACAAATCTGGCGACTTTGAGCTGGGCTCCCAGCAGTTACGCCGTTTCCTACACCGCCACCTACACCGGTACGCACGGTCACGTGGTTTCCTGCTCTACTAACACAACCAGCTGCTCCGTAAAGGTGGACTGTGGACACCAGTACTCCGCCGTCGTGGTCGCCTCCACTGTAACCTGCAACAGCAGCCAATCAACTGCTTTGACCTTTGACTCAGGTAAATGGAAACCTGTGTTTGTTTGTGTTTTTTAATTTGCTTGGACAGATTTACGATTAATTGTAGATTAATGGTTTATTAGATTAAGATTACTTATCGTCAATTACCTAATAACATCCGATTAGTCGTTTAGTGTTGTAGTTTGGCCTCCATCCAGGAGAGGGCGCCGCTGGTCATCCTTAAACGGAACTGTTGATACAGACATAAAAAATTGCGGCGCTACGTAGGAACGACAGGAAAGTGAATCCACTCAACAAACTGTTGAACAAAATCAGGCGACTCTGATTTTAATAGTTCTCATTTCTCAATCAAACATAATTAATTTCAAAGGCGATAAAGTTTTCTCTCCTGACAGTAATTTGAATGAACCTCTCTGTTCATTGGGCATTTAGTGTTTCACATATTTTAATTATTTCATCTTTTATGTTTTGATTCAGAAACCTAATGTATTCCTGTTTTGTTGTAGTTTACAAATATATCTAAGTTTAATAATGCAAATTTATTTAGCCCTTTTCGTGTGGTAGTTTGGTAGTCGTCCAGCAGAGGGCGGCGTTGCTCACTCTTAAGAATCCCTTGATACAGGAATTAAAGATGGTGGCGAGACATAAGGGCTTCAGGAGAAACTTCACCCAGTTTGGCCTTAAAATATAAACATTTGTCAAACTGCTGAAGTTTTCCTTGATTCAGTCGAGCGGCGTTAACGTCTCTAGAAATTGCTGCTATGAAGGTGATAAAGTCTGCACTCCTCCAACCTGACAGTCATTTTTATGAGCATCTCTGTTCAAGAGGGATTCACAGAAATGAATCTTTTCATATTTTAATTTTATATTCAACAACCTAATATGCTCCTGTTTTGTTGTATTTTATAAATATGTTAGTGTCATATTGTGAGAAACAATTATGTTTATATAATTAGTGTTTTACACAACTGATGCAAAAAGTGTTAAAATATAACGTGGAATTTTGTTTTAAATTATTATTATGAATAAGTAAGGCAAAACATTATGCAATTGAAAACTCAGGTTTTTAAGAAAATTAATCAACATTATTTTCACTAATTAATCTACAAGTTAATTCTGGTCTGCTCCTCTCAGAACCATTTGATGAATTAATTTATAAGCATAGTTGGGCAGTGACTAATTACATTTACTTAAATTTACTTTTGGGAGTATTTTTACTGCACTGTACCTTTTACTTTTACTTGAATATTTTTATTATGTAAGTATTATTAAGTATTTTTACTCTTGCTTGAGTGAAATTTCTGGATTTTCTGAATGAAAAACAAACATGTTTTAACCAAATATTCACCAGACACAGACCTGCAGTTTTTATTGAAAGAAAGTGATCTGGAAAAATTTCTTTGGCCTGATTTTATTCTATTTGTTATATGAATTATTGTCATGTTGATAATTAAGACACCTAAATTTCCACTCAGCATCATATTTTGGTCAGTCTGATGATGTAGTTTTTAAATATGAAATGATTGATAATTTGGTCAGTTACTTGGTACTTTTTCCCAAATTCTTTTTTACTCTTACTTGAGTAATTTCTTGGACAGACACAATTTACTTGAGTAAAAATAAGTTGGAAGTATTTCTACTTTTACCCGAGTATAGTTTTTGGGAGCTCTGGCCTCATTGATTGATTGATTGATTGACTGATATTCAACCTGTTCCTCCATCAGCTCCATGTCTGCCTGACCAGGTGGAAGCGGAGCTCGACTGCACGGCCAACTCCTTCTCGGTGCAGTGGAGAGGAACCCTCGGTGACGTTGGCATGTACACGGCCATCGCCATCGGCAGCGACAACACGCGTGCGAGTTGCGACTCCGCCAGCACTCAGTGCACCATCCGCAGCCTGAAATGCGGCGTCCTGTACAGCATCGTCGTCACCACGGCCTCCATCGACTGCGGGATCATCGATGGCTCAGACTACCAGATTTACTCAGGTAAAGAAAACCAAAGCAGATTCAGCTCAACCTTTTGCTAAAACATAACTACTGATTATTTTAGTAATTGACTATTTAATCGATTAATTGGGTAGACAAAAGCCATTCTGCTCATTTTCATTTAATCCTTTTTGAAATACATAAATAATTGATTTCCTTTTTTAAACGACAATGTAAACATTTTATTTCCAAAAATTCAATCGCAGCATTCCTTAAGTATAAGCTTGAGGATTTGTAGATTAATTAGTAATCGGATTTCATAAAGTGCGTAGAAGGAGATTTTGTTGTTTTTACAGAATTTGTACCAGATGAAGCTACAACTTTGCCACTTGAGGTGTTTTTGGTTGAAAATACTTACAGATGTTTTTGTTTTGTTACAGAGGTTTTGTAATCCGTCTGTGGAACCTGGCAGATATCTGTCGTTCATTTTATTAACGTTTTCTTCCCCTTTTTGCTCCAGCTCCCTGCAAACCAGCCAACGTCTCAGTGAATCTGGAGTGCAGCACCGACCTGGCGATGGTCACCTGGGAGAACTCGGGTCCAGATCAGCGTCAGGTGGTGACCGCCGTGGACAGCAGAGGACAGACCAGCGTCTGCAACTCCAGCAGCTCCAACTGCACCTTCCACCAGCTGCAGTGTGGGAATAAATACGCCATCAACGTCGTCGGCTACACCAACTCCTGCAGCAGCGAACCCGCTGCTGCTCAGGAGCTCAGCACCGGTAAGAGAAAAGCAGCTGAATGTCACGGTAACAAACTTTGATAACGATAAATTTCCCCAGAAGTTATTGAGATAATGGATAATTTTGTTGTTTTGAGACCATTTTCAAGTCGGACGTAATAATGCAAGAACCCATTCTCAAAGATCAGTAAACTTTAAATTATTATTAACATTTAACGCTGGAACTGGAAGACATTTTAAATATCCAAGATAAATAAACAAAACAACAGAAACAACAAATAAAATGAATTATGAATTCTCTGTAAACTAAACAATAAAGGCTGGCTGAGACCAAAGCTGAAGACTTTTGTCATCCAGTTTTTGGTAGAAAGAAAGAAAAGAGGAAAAAAGAAACAATAAAAGAGAAACACATCATGGATATCAAAATTATTGAGCTCTTTTTAAGTTATCATGCAATTGATTTGTTATATAATAATCTCTGTGTTCTCTTAAAAGCTCCCTGCACCCCCACCCACGTCAAAGCGCGCGTGGACTGTGACAGCGGCATCACGGCCGTGACGTGGGACGAAGCGCTCGGCGCCACTTCTTACAGCGTCTTCGCCCAGGGAAGCCTCGGCCACCGAGCCCAGTGCGACAGCGCGAGCATCAACTGCAACTTCTTCAACCTCCAGTGTGGGCAGGACTACAACGTCACAGTGGCGGCTCGCCATGACACCTGCGTCAGTGTGCCGAGTGAAGCCATCACCATCAGCTCCGGTGAGACGACTCAGATGGACAAGAGTTCATAAAACATGACAAAATCAACCTGAAACATAAAAACAAAGCTTTTACACTCAGTTCAAACAGGAGTAGGAAGAATCCAATGGTTATGAAAACCTGCCTGCATCCTCCTTTGTCTAGGTCCGTGTCCCCACAGCGGCTTGCAGACGTCGCTGGACTGCAACACCAACGCAGTCTCTGTGTCTTGGACTCCTGGCAACGGCATCCTCTACTACAACGCCTCAGCCGATCCTTTTAACATGGCGGAAGAGAAAAGCTGCTCGACCCGCGGCTCGTCCTGCAACATCACGTCTCTGCGCTGCGGCGAGAGCTACAGGGTCACCGTCAGTGGGCAGGGACAGACCTGCCCCAGTCCGTCCCAGAGCTGGAACAGAGTAAACTCAGGTGGGCCTGGAATGTTAATCGGACAAAAAGCTTCAGATTTTTCATCTAACCACTTAAGCTGTTTTTATACAATACAAGAAATTCATTGAAAGATACAAATAAATAATGAAATAAACATTTTATTGCCTAAGAAATTAAACCGGGTGAAGCTAAAACTTTTCCACAAGTTTTGGATAAAACATATTTACAAACAAAGGTTGTTTATCTTAAATGCAAATGTATGTATATATTTTTTACAGCTTTGACTTCATTTCTGCTCTGAATATGTTGTTTTTCCAGCAAATGGCATTTTGAGTTTGTATACTCCAGTTACCAATTAATCGATAACTATGTCAGTTGATGATTATTTCAATATTCGCATTTAATCCGAATAATCATTTCAGCCCTAAATACAGGTGGTTTTTTTCCAACCCCTGTGTTGGAAAAACGTCTCTTATTACTTTAAATCCAAATTAGCTGCTGCTGGCCACACCCCCCAACTCAGTGTTTACACTCACATGAAAATGGCTGCCAGTAGGTGCACAATTATACAACTGTAAATCTTTGAAAAACAAAAGTAGAGCCTCCTGCACAACTAACAAGAATGCAGCAAGTGGTTTCTGAGTGTTAAGTCAACAACAAAATGCTTGTCTTTTCCAGCAGCCGTTGTACAGAACATACAGCAGCAGAACCAGTTGACCAAACGTGACACAGCTCTAACTGTGTTGCTAGGTAACAGGTGGAACTCGGCCGGTGTTACTAGGTGACCTACTGATTTGTGATGTTACATTCCAGAGGTTTTTAAATTTTCCAGAAACCAATAAACATGAACTTATTGCAAAAAAACAGTTGGGTGGTTTTCTTTAAGTGTTCATGCTGTTTTAGAAGCAGTAGAAACCCAAATGGAAGTACAAAAACATGCAAAAAAGGGAATTTTGCACAAAATTTATTTCCCTTTTAGAGTATCGTTCATGTTTTATTTTATGGAACTATTCTTTCCCTGTGGTACCTGCTGCGATGGTGTGTAAAAATTATCTCTTTCCCTCCACCAGCTCCGTGTCCTCCCACCGACCTCATGGTCAGCTCTTCCTGTACATCCAACAACATCTCGGTGTCGTGGCAAGGCTCGCAGGGTTCCACGTCCTATATGGCCGTGGCAGAAAATGAAAATGGTCGCCAGTGGTCGTGCAACACAAGCAGCACCACCTGCCAAATACCTAAACTGCTGTGTGGACAGAAGTACGACGTTTATGTCGTCGGCATCGATACGACCTGCTTTGGAGCCAAGAGTGAAATAAAAACGATTCGCACTGGTGAATATGTATAATTACGTTTTCTGCAAAAAACTGCTAAACCTGCTGGGTGATTAGACCTTCAGATAACTCTTTGTGCTTCCTCTGTAGCTCCATGCGTTCCAGAGAACATTGAGACACATCTCGACTGTCCATCTGGACTCCTCAACGTGACCTGGGAATCCACAGGCTACTTCACACGCTTCCAGGCTTCCACAGTGAGCGGCAAGGGCCACGTCAACATCTGCACGACGGAACAGAATTACTGCGTGGTGAAAAATATGGCGTGTGGGACGACGTACGATGTGACAGTGATGGCCCAGGATGAGGCCTGCAACAGCTCCCACAGCCCCGTAAAGCAAGTTAAAACAGGTGGGCCAGCTAAATAAAGGAACAGAATAAGATCAAAACATAACCAACACAAGTCGGCAGATTCAACTAAAACGCCTAGTCAATGGCTACAGTTCTAATTATGCCTGGGTGGACCTAGCCCCGCCTTCGAGACACAGCTCCGCCTCTGAGCTGCAGTTTCACAACACCCCCACTCAGCTCCTTCAGACTAGCCAGCAGCAATTAGTGAACATTTGGAGCCACTTCTCAGTGGGAGAAGTGGTTGGTTCTAAACAGCTGGTTTCGAACCAGCTGTTTAATCTCAAAATATTTAACCAATCAGTGTGACTGCTGCACTCCTATCAATGGCTCATTTGATAGGGTCGTCACATGATCAATAGCAATGATTTATTTTAGCATAATGGTATAATAATAGCTTGCATAGCAATAGATAAAAAAATTTTTTTAAGAATATTTTACATTTTAAAAGTAAACGAAATTCTCTTTTGTTGACATTTTGCCCTTACTGTGCAGGATTTTTATTCTGTAATGTCTTTATATTTTGTATTCTCTGTTTGTGAGTCTATGTCCTGTCACTCCATTGCTGTTGCACAGAAATTTCCCCATTAGAGGACAATAAAGGATATTTCTGTTGTTAATTTTTGATTTATTGTTGAAGTAAAAGTGTGAAGATAAAGGGCACTACCCCCTGTTTACCCCCCATTTAGCAACACCCATGTTCAGGTGTTTATGCTTCTCCTGTTTATGCTTTTTCAGTGCATTTATGATGTTTTCCCTAAGGTTTTCTTGCAATAACTAACACACCTCACTATTTTCTCAGTTAATCATGTTTTTCTTTACCTTCTCCTCCCAGCTCCCTGCCCACCGTCGTCCTTCCATCCTCGCATCGACTGCAGCAGCGGCGTTGTCTCCGTCACCTGGAACAACAGCGTCTCAGGGGTCGTGTACACCGTCTCTGCGGTTGATGAGGAAGGTCACGCTCACAACTGCAGTGGCACAAACAATGGCTGTAACATTGACACGCTGCAGTGTGGGACTGAATACAACGTCTCCATCACGCCGTCCTGGGATGCATGTGTGGGCCAGGACAGCGCCACCGCGCTGATATCAACAGGTGCAGAGAAAGATATTTTTTACTTTCTCTTAAACTCTTAAAGACTTGCCTAAAAAACAGGAAAAGCCTGTTTTAAGTTGCTAAAATCATCTTAACTATTAAGACAAACCTTTTAAGTTTAATCTGCATTTCAAAGGAATAAAATGTTATCTAATAAGAGCTGAAATTGTGAAAAAGAACCAGTTGAATTGAACCTTGGGGAATGCTATGATTAACTTAAATTAATTCTTTCATCTTTTATTTATTCTCTTTTATTTTAGGATAAAGGCACTTACATTTCTTATGGTAAATCAAATAAATACAGAGTGAAAAGATGCCGGTTCAAGCGCTGAACCTTGTGGAATCCCAGGAGTAACTTCTATGTTTTCCTTTTTGTTTTCTTTTCATGTTTCGATAGCACCTGTTGATAAAGCTTCAGATGTTTTATATTGAAAGAAATTGATTAGGAAAAATGTTTCTTTAATATATATTTTTCTTTTTCCTTTTTGGTCTTTGAAATTCCAAAATTTACACTTACCTTTTTATTTTGATCTGGTTATTGGGTAATTTTTAAATATTACTTTGTTGATAATGTGATCTATTACTCAGTACAGCACTTGAGAATTTTTTTACTCTTGAGTAAAAATATGTTGAAGTAGTGCTGCTCTTAGTTGAGTTCAATAAGTTTGGCTAATTTTCTGACCCTGCTTCTTGTTTCTTTCAGTTCCCTGTGTGCCTCAGTTGTCGGATGTGGAGATCGACTGCCTGACAAACTCAGCCTGGGTGATGTTTGATGAGTCTGACGGCGCTGAAGGATACGTCGTCGTCACAACAAACAGCCAGGGCGCCGTCCAGACCTTTGAGTGCAACGCCACGTCGGACGGGATGTGCAGTCTGCCGACGTTACCCTGCAGCCAGAACCTCACCTTCACCGTGAAGGCCCAGAACGAAGAGTGCATCAGCGCCGCCAGCAACGCCGTCACCACAGAAACAGGTTACCAGGAAAAAAAACAAAGAAACTTAATGTCACAGGATTAAAACCGAAACAGACAGGAAGTAACTTTGAACTTTGAATAGTTACGATATGTAGAAACTATCATGACTAAACCTGTCGCATTGAGCAATTAATCAATGACGCTGCAAAAACATAAAATCTCACCAAGAATATTTTTCTAGTTTCTAGTGCAAGTATGTTAGTAGACTTGAAATAAGTCGAAACTTGTTTTAGGAGCTTGTAGTAGGTTAATAATTCTTAATTATTCATAAAAAATATCCTAATTTCACTGGCAATTTATTGAACAAGACATTTTTCTCATAAGTGAAATAATCTGCCAGTGGAACAAATTTTTTTAAATCAATATTAAACAGTTATTGACTTAAAAGCCCCTAAATGTTGCTGGAAAGTTACTTGTAACTCAATTTTGTCCTGTTTCAAGTAAACTGGAGAATTTCCACTAGAAACTAGACCAAAAATAGATTTTGTGTATTCAGTCCGGTTTTACTGAAAATTTGAACAAATGTTTTTTTAATTAAAAATGTTACTTGCCCTGTTATGGCCTACAGCATCGTGATGAACGGTGCTGATATTCACTGACACTGCAGAATCTATCTCTACAGCAAATCCTGTATGAATAAATAAATTTAGGGGAAGGAAAAAATTAGAAACCTTGACCAGGTTTTGACTTCCTGCTGTACGTTGATAAATCTTTCAGTATATAGACATGCAGTGCCTGTATTATTTGCCCTGTGAATACTTTTGGTTAATTACGTGACAATAAGTGTGAAATTTCTTGTCCTTTTGCAGCGCCGTGTCCTCCTCAGGACATAAGTGAAACCATAAACTGTAGCGACGGAACCCTGTCAATCAGCTGGACAGCTGTTCCCGGGGCGATAACGTACACGGCCACGCTCGAAGAGCTGAATGGCGGCATGCCAAGCTGCTGCACATCGTCCGCTGCCGGGTGCGACATCGGAGACCTGCCGTGTGGGGAGATGTACATCCTGCACGTGACAGCCGAGGGTCGGACCTGCAACAGCTCCGAGAGTGACGGAGTCATCACAAGGACAGGTATCCGTCCCGAAATGCACCGGAAGCATTTTATGTTCTGCAAGGAAAGCTTCATTTCTGATTTCCCTGTTCTCAGTGGCGTGCGTTCCAGAGAACCTCAAAGCCAATCTGATCTGCAGCAGCAATGTGGCGTCCATGTCGTGGGGCTACAGCCGCGGCGGGCAGCTCTACACCGTGACGGCGGTGGGCGCAGGCGGACACGTGTCCGAGTGCCGGTCGCCTGATAACCAGTGCGATCTGACGGACCTGCATTGTGGAGAGCTTTACAACGCCACAGTGACCGGCGAGGACGTTCGCTGCAAGAGCAAACCCAGCGACAGCGTAACGATCAAGACTGGTATGACCTCAGAGAATCTGAATTCACTCAAATGTGGGTTTAAATTTAAAGTAATGAAGGAGGTTTGGAAGGATATAAAGTATTCTGATGTATTTGAAGTATGTGAATCACTTATGATGCACCAGCATCCTAACCGATCTAATCAGTGGTGTGGAATTCACAGTATTCTGCTGTGTCATGACCGGGTATGACACTTTTCTGTTTATTTTATTCCTATTCAAGCACAAACTGTCAGGGATGAAACTGATTGAATCAGTGGCAGTATGAACTCAGTCACTGCTTTCTGAATCCATTCAAATATGGATGTCAACATAAAGTACTGAATTACTTTGGCTTTATAGTAACCTTTATAAATAAATATTTAGCTGGTGTTTACAATAATACAACTCAATAATGACATTGTTTTTTTCCTTTTGAGTGATACGGTTTTAAGCCTCTTATCCATTATTATTTCTAAACACAACCTTCGGTAAGTTAACGAAGATCTGACGTCATGGCAAATAAACGGTCCCTTACATGCAGAACCTGGTGGGCCACTAGGGGCGCCCATGGACCAGCAGTGTGAGAAGGACTGGGGTAGAGCTGTGGTTCTATGGTATAATAGTTCAATGTTTTATGTTTTTTGAGTGTCATCAGCCTTTCTCACCTCTAAACTGTCATGTTTCTCCAACAGTACCATGCACTCCTGAGAATACGTCCTCTGTGATGGACTGTGAGGCCAACTCTCTCATCGTCTCCTGGTCTGAGAGCGCAGGCGCCGACTCCTACACCGCCACGCTGCAGGACAGCTACGGCCGGAGCACAACCTGCCAGGGAACAACCCAGGGATCGTGCAGCGTGAGCGGACTCGGCTGCGGCCAGATCTACCACGTATCTGTGGCCTCCTCTGACGGATACTGCAACAGCCCGCCCACAGACGTGCTGGACACACCCTCAGGTAGGAGAGGAGTTACAAAAGAAACACAAAGTACTAGAGCTGATCCCCTACAACGTTTTAAAGGCAACCCAACAGGCATGGATAGGTTTACAGGCTAAACAAAAGCATGTTCATTACTTTATTTGTATAAAATCATTCTTAGATAATGAGAGATCCTTCCAGAATGAGCTGATATTGGGCTCTGTCACTTTAAGGCTGCTTCCCACCAGCCCTGCTTAGTCCACTTTAACTGAACTCCAGTCCATTTGCCTGTAAGGTCCCGTTTGTTTGGTGATGTGTGAATGCGAAAGAAAACTCTGATTTGAACCAATATAGATAACTCTGGTCTTCCTAACGCAGGGCATTCTGGGTAAATACAACCAAAGCAAATGCTTGAGTCCAGCGCTAACAGGAGAAATGGCTCATGGTTTTTACCAAAGACCAAGAAATCCTACAACCGATAAAATGTGATACTACAACAACTCAGTGTTTACACTCAGACATAAAAATGGCTGCCAACAGAACCACAATTATACAACAGTACATCTTTGAAAAGCAAAAGTAGACCTTCCTGCACAACCACCAAGAATCTAGCAAATGATTTCCAGATGGTAGCTTTTCCAGCAGCCATTGCACAGAACTGGAATGTGCTGGAGCTCAGTTTGGGTTGCTAGGTAACGGGGCAGCGCCTGATGATTTGTGCCATTTCATTCCAGAGGTTTTTGAAACTGTTCATCTTATAGACACCAAAACGCATCAATTCGTTGCCAAAAAATGGATCAGTGGGTTTTCAGAAGCATCTGGAGTCCCAAATGAACATGAAAACATGAAAACTGTGAATTTTGAATAATAGGTTCCCATCCAATTTTTTCAATATTCACTTTGAAGACTCGCGTAAAAATAAAATCTGAAAACACTGATTGAAATGTCACCTGTGTTCCTCTCAGTGCCGTGTAAACCCAGAAACATCAAGGCGGCGATGGACTGCTACACGAAAACAGCCCAGGTGTCCTGGTACCCGAGCGACGGCGCTCTGTCCTACCTGGTCGTCGCCTCCACTGCGTCGGGCCACAACGTCACCTGCAAGACCAACACCACCTCCTGTGAGCTGGAGGGGCTGCGGTGTGGTCAGAGATACGCTGTGTGGGTGAAATCAGTGGGAGAAAGCTGCAGCAGCAGCGCCACCATGACCGGAGAGCTGCTGACGGGTGAGAAACACGTTTAAAATATGAAATTAAAATATAGATTGTTCTAAGTTATTTAGTGTGAGATTATGCAATAGCAGCAAATTTTATGCTTTTATTCTTATTGTTTTATTTTATTCTTGCTTTTATTCTTAACTTTAAAATAAACACAGAGAAAACTGTATTTCATTCTCCTTTACTCTGCAATCTAGTTTCTATTTTAACCCTAATGAAACAACCCATTTATTTAGAAATTAAGTAACAAATATTGAAATACTGGCGATTTCTTTTAGAGCTCATCTTACAAAAAACACATTTTTGTAAGTAAAACTAAAGTGTTTAAAAAAAACAAAAGTCAGATTTACGGAATTTTGTTTTTTCACCATGAAAGAAAAGTTTTAATTGTGATCAGATTTTTACTTGGCGTCTTGATTCTCTGCTACAGAACCATGCGTTCCTGAACAGATCAGCGGTCTGTACAGCCTGGCCATCGGTCAGGTTGAGTGGGACAAGGCGGCCGGTGCCGACAACTACACCGTTACCGCGGAAACGGACCAAGGCCTCACAGCCACCTGCACCACCAGAGACAACTTCTGCACATTGTACAACATGGACTGTGGCCAGGTGTACAACATCACCGTGACGTCGCACAGTGACGTGTGCAAAGACGTGTCTGTCTCCACAGAACACGTCACTATTGTAACAGGTGAGGGTTTGATGTTGTCACCTTAAAACTTTTGAACTTCTGTGATGTTTGCTTGTGATTAGGAATGTAAAGTTTAGGTGAGCCACTTTAATTATGGTGCTAGCTTACACCCTGCCAGAAATAAAAGGAAGAAATTACCAGGTCTGGCTTCTAGTTAGTTCACCTAAAATGAGGCAAAACTAATTTAGAAGTAACTTTCCAGGAAGATATAGGGCCCAGTTTTCAGTTAATCATTTCCTAAAATTCAAGTTCCAGTGGCTGATTATTTCACTTACAACACATTTTTCCCATATTATAAGACACATAATCTGCCAGTGGACTTTCTACTTTTTAATCTATATCAAGGAAGATCTCTGAATTTTTCAAACTGTTGAGGTTGATGAGCAAAAATAGAACTACTACAACCAATAGGGGTCATTCTGTACGATACGTAGTTCATACATGTGGCAGCCATGTTGGATTTGAAGGTGAGCACCAACTGGGTTCCATTTTAGAATTGACATTTTTGGAAGAAAATTTTTTTTTTTCTTGTTTTTTTTTTTCCCAAACAGAAACCCGAATATTCCAACTCTGGAGAGCAGCTGGAAGGTTTACATTGCAAAAACACAGTAATTTTGGTCTAGTTTTTAGATAAAAGTTTTAGTCCTGGTCGGCTGATTATTTAACTTAAGACATTTCCACTCTGTTATAAATGAAATAATATTCTAGTGGAACTGGAACTTTTCATCATTAAGTAATTATTAACGTAAAACAAACTCTTATATCTTGCCTAAAAGTTACTTGTAAATTAGTTTTGTCTTATTTCAAGTGTAATAAGACACTTTCACTAGAAACTAAAGCAAAAATACTTGGTAAGTTTTTGTTTTTGCAGTGCAGATAGATAAACATGATCTGCTTCATTCAGTCGTTTCTGTCCTTTTCCAGAGCCATGTCCACCCAAAAACGTGGAGACCAACGTGAACTGCCAGGAGGAGCTGGGGACTGTGTCATGGGAGGCAAGCTGGGGCTCCGTGGGCTACGAGGTTCAGCTCGCCGGGCGTGATGGCCATTCGCTCACCTGCCTCACAAACACCACGTTCTGCGACGTCAAAGACCTGCACTGTGGGGTCGTCTACTATACCAACGTCATTGCCATTGGGGAGAACCGCAACAGCAGCAAGTCCACCACTGTACTCCTGACTGCAGGTACTACATTTTGGCAGTACTGTGATAAAGTACGAACAGGGATTAAATAATGCCTGGTGTAACAGGATCCAGTACAATCCTGCTTTTATTAGTGGGGCATGATCAACGATCAACAATTTCTATTACGCTTCCTTGAACAGGTTAGGATCGGTCTATGGTCTACACAAAACATGTTCATTAGATTTTTTATTTTTGCACAAAATCATTCTAAGTTCTGCCTATTTTGAGCTCAGAATGAGACGTTTTAGAGCCTCTTAAAGAAGCAGAAGTTGAGCCTCCTGCACAACCAACAAGAATGCAGCAAGTGGTTTTTAAACGAACCAATGAACCAACATCCATTGTACAGCACATACTGCAATAAAACCAACTGACCAAGTGTGCTGGAGCTCCTTGAAGTTTAGCCTTTCCAAAAAAAGCACAACCTTTCTAAAATATCACAGCGTTTTGTTCAAAATAATTTGCATTTTTAAATTCAAGAGTTAAACAAAACCAAATGACACAAATCCTGCTTGGCCTCCTCCTGTCTGCAGCTCCCTGTACGGCCAGCGATGTGGCGGCTAGCTATGACTGCCACAACAACACAGCAGAAGTCTCTTGGAGCTACAGCGCGGGCGCCAGCTCCTACCGGGTAACTGCTGTGTCGCCAGACGGGCACCGGACCTCCTGTGAGACGGATGAGCTCCAGTGTGAACTGTTGGAGCTGGAGTGCAGTCAGACGTACAACGTCACCCTCACAACCATCAGCGACCAATGCCAGATTGAGACGCACACCGACGTTTCCTTCAGCACAAGTAAGTCAAGCGTTTAGGTCTTAACAGTGAGCCATGTGGAACTCCACATTTAATATCTTTTAGCTCTGACATTTTGACATCAAACAGTTTAAATTGTCAACATTTCGACTGATTTCCAGGCCCCTGTAAGCCGCTGCGTGTCGGAGTGGACCTCCAGTGTGGGACGAGTACAGCCCACATGTTCTGGGACGAAGACGATTACGTGGAGCTCTTTATGGCCACTGCCACCAGCAGCGCGGGACTAACCCTGCAGTGCAACTCCACCAACTCCACCTGCCAGTTCCCGGGTCTGGACTGCGGAGAGAAATATGTGTTTTCTGTCACTGCGTACAGCAGCATGTGCTACAGCAAAGAGGGCAACTCTGTGGAGGTCCAGACAGGTAGGAGAGTTTTTGTTCTAATGCTAATCAATCGTCTAAATGTTGTTAAATTATTTCTGCTTTAATATTTCTACATATTGTTATGTTCTTACGTAAGGCTGGGTGATATAGCTGCAAAAATTTATCATAAGTGTTTCATATCTGTCTTTATTGCTAATTATTGTTTAGTTTTCAGTTTTAAATATCTGAAATCTTCCCAAACTGGTGGCAGGACGTTTCCTAGTTTATCCACATTTTTCACTCCATGGCTTTGTTGTTTTTAAGCAGTTATGAGAAGCGGTGGCGAAACCTTAAAGTGTTTCTGTGCAAGTTACTCAACAGGTTGTTGCTAGGTAACCAAAGAGCGAGTGAGTCAGTTGCTAGGTAACCAAAGAGCGAGTGAGTCAGTTGCTAGGTAACCAAAGAGCGAGTGAGTCAGTAGATTCCACCATCTTTGCTTGGTTAGCTGTAAGAGGCTGAGCAGCTGAGGCGCTTCCTTGGCCTACATTTCCCAGAATGCTGTGCGGTTCCGGTTCAGAGTTTGGTGAATAGACGTATTATTTATTCATGATTGGTGTGAGGTAATTATCTTTTTCTCTTCTTCTTCCAGAACCTTGCCAGCCGGTTGGGCTGTCGGTCGGCGGCTCGTGCCATAACGAGACGGTTACGGTGAGCTGGGATGAGGCTCCCGGGGCAGCAGCGTACGTCGTCACAGCCGCTGGACATCTGGGTTTCGTTTCTACTTTCCAAGTCAATGAAACGTGGATAGAAACCGATCTGCCCTGCGGACAGCTGTTCACTTTCACCGTAAAGGCACAAGATGATCGATGTGAGAGCGCCGTGAGCGAGTCTGAGCAATACAAAACAGGTACGCCTCATTTCTGTAGTCTTTCTTCATAACATGGAGCTGAAAGTACACTGAAGCTAATATTATTGGTCTAGTTTCTGGTGCAAATATCTTAGTACACGTGAAATGAGACTAAACTAAATTGCAAGAAAGAGGAGCTTGTTTTAAGTAAAAAGTTCATTAATATTCATCAAACAATATTAGTTTCACTTTCAGATTATTTCTCTTTAAAACATTTTTCTGATGTTGTATGTAAAATAATCTACCAGTGAAACTCCTACTTTTTCATCAATATTAATGAATTATTGATGAAAAAAATTAATAAATCCCTTTTCTCATGTTGTACACTCTATTTAACGATTACTAAATTAGTTGACAATTGTTTCAATAATTGATTCATCATGATTCACTTGATTAATTTATTATTAAATTAGTTGAAAATTACTTCAGTAATCGATAGATCACATGTAATTTGGTTAATTGCTTCCGCCCTAATGAATTATCCTAAGTTTGGGGCCGTGATGTGAACGTTTGCATCTGCCCGTCAGGTCCCTGCACCCCTGAGGCCCTGCGGAGCTACACGCGCTGCGAGGGCAGCCTGGGCGCCGTCAGCTGGACCATGTTCGCAGACGCTGAGTCGTACCTGGCTGTGGCGGTGGGGGAGGACGGCCACATCCACCAGTGCGCCTCAAACACCACCAGCTGCAAGTGGGACGACCTGCACTGCGGCGAAATTTACACTGTCAGCGTCGTCGCGCTCGACTACCATTGCACCAGCATGCAGAGCAACAGCACGACTATCCGGATGGGTAAATACTGTTTTAAACTGTGCAACTTAAAAACTTTTATGGAGTAAAATTTACTGTGTTTTTGTGCCAGTTCATTTATAAATGTCAAACTTCCTCCTTCTACTTTCAGCACCTTGCGTACCTCAAGATTTGAAATCATCCATTAACTGCTCTACAAAGGTGACTGATGTTTGATTGGCTGTAAATCAGACAGTGGGGCCTTAGGGCCACCTGAGAAGATACAAAACAAAAAAGTATGAGAATAAAGTCAAAGTATTGGGAGAATAAAGTTGTCAGATTCCAACTTTATTCATCTAACATGACTTTAGTCTTGTAATTTGATGACTTTATTTTCATAATTTTCTTAGAATGGCCCTACTGGTTTCTCATCAGGTGAAACTGACAGTCTCAGTTTGACTAAAACTTACTTTCATCTTCTCCCAGGTTGGTTCGCTGACCTGGAATGCGAGTGAAACCGCCGAGTTTTACATCGTGACGGCAGAGACCAACAGCGGCCACAAAGTGCAGCTGAGCACCAACGACACCTGGACGTTCATTTCTGAGTTCCTGTGTGGTCAGGAGTACTTCCTGTCTGTCCAGGCGGCAGACTCTTTCTGCACCAGTCGCCCCAGCCAGCCTTCAAAACTGTTTTCAGGTAAATTTCTATGCAAACCTTTTATTTTTTGTAGAAACTGGATTCCAAAATCCACCAAAGATACAACAAAAGCCTCTGATGCTGAGTCTTAAGGCTTTTTATTTATCTTTACCAAATGTGATGATGTGCTGTATTGACCTTTTCTTCTTATTTGCTTCATCTGAGAACAAATCTTAAACCTCTACTCTTCATACTATGTGCCCGGTCGCAGAGCCCTGCCCGCCCACCGCAGTGCACAGCGTCTTGAACTGCCTGTCGAACATCGCTCTGCTGTCGTGGACCGGCTCGGCGGGGGCGGAGTTCTACACCGCCACGGTGATGCCAGAAAACGGCCAGCCGATGAGCTGCGCGTCTGAAAACGAGCAGTGCGCCATTCCCAACATCCCGTGTGGGAAGCACAACCTGGTGACGGTTGTCGGTTCCAACGGGATCTGCGATTCTGACCCCAGCATGTCTGACATACTGCAGTCGGGTGAGTTGGTAGACATTTAAATGCCTCTTGGATTCTTTTCTTAGTCCAAAAATTGCCAAAAAGAAGCTTATTTCTCTCATGTTTTTTCACTTTCACACAATATCAAACCCCGCTGGGGTTGCTAGGTAACGGTCTGGGGTTGCTAGGAGAGGAGCTGGGCTTGCTGACTTGTAATGTTGCATTTGGAACATTTTTGAAACAGCTAATTTTCCAGACACCAGAAAACATTGAACTTATGACCAACTAACAAGTTTGGGTGTTTTCAGAAGCAGCGGAGACCAAAATCGAAGTAGAAAAACAGGCAAAATGTGAATAATCTTTAAGTAAATGTAATTAAAAATCAGCTCTGTTCAACTCACCAAATGAACATTTAAAGATATTTAAGGACAAAATCAGGCAAAACATGAATTTTGCACGATAGGTTCCCTGTAAAGCAAGTCATCTTTACTTTGGTGAGAAAGTACTGGTAAGGGAGAAAATATAAATTCAATACATTAACAATCTGTGCAACAAGATGTTTTCTGTTTCTGCTGCTGACCAGGTTATCTGCGTCTCCTGTGTTTCCCCTCCAGTCCCTTGTGTTCCCACTGACGTGCGAGTGACGATCAACTGCTCCACAAACGAGGCGGTCGCGTCTTGGAGTGCCAGTGATGGCGCTCTGTCTTACAAAGTGATCGCAGTGAGCACACAGGGAGCCGAGTCCAACTGCGGAACAGGAGAAACACACTGTGTGCTGACCAACCTGACCTGCGGACAGCGGTACCACGTCCAGGTGGTGGCGCAGGACAACATCTGCTCCAGCTTACCGAGCCCAGCTGTCGCGTTTGAATCAGGTAAACATTCAGGATTTATATGAATCGCCTTTTCAAAAAATAAAGCCGTGAATAAAGTTACACAGTCAAAACTTGTGTAATTTAGCTTGTCATAACAGAAAAACATGGGAGTTAATTTTTTTTAAAGTGATTTTTTTTACTCATAAGCTCATTTATTTATAAATATAAGTTTCAAGCATAATGTTTAATTTGCAGGCTAAATATTTAGTTTCCAAACTAAATATTTAGCTCCAAACTATTTAGTTATCAGTCTAACTAATATCTAGCTAATATGCTAAAGAGCTAGTTTGGAGCTGAATATTTACTTAGCAATATAAATATTTAATTAGCAAAATAAATATTTAGCTCCAATATTAAGCTATGAGCTAACTAAACATTTAGTTTATCAACTAAATATTTAGCTCCAAACAGTTTAGCTAGCAAGCTAAATATGCTTGCTGTGCAGTTAACTTGGTAAACAAAGATCCAATCTCACCAGCAGAAAGATAAATATTTAATTTACAAACTAAATCTCTGAACAAATATTAAACCATGAGCCAGACAAATATTTAGTTTACCAATTAAAAATGTAGCTGGCTCATTGCAGAACATTAGCTAGTGTGCAAATTCACCTACCTATCAAAATAAAAGTTGGGTTTTGCGAATCTCTATATAAACTTCTACTGCCAACTGAATATTTAGCTGCAGCTGTTTAGCTCCAAACTACACATTTAGTTTGGAGATAACTTTAATTTGGAGCTTAATATTTAGCCAGCAAGCTAAATAATTAATTTACAAACTCAATGTTTAACTACATATAATTGCAAACCAAATCTGGCAACTTCAGAACCAAATATAAACTTTGAGCTAGCTTACCTAAATTATTGCTGCTAATTTTTGACTGTGTAACTTTACTATTTGTCCATTGTGGCTAAATAACACATGAAAAGTATTTATGTTTAATTACGTCTCTCAGTTCCCTGCACGCCCAACATTGGCTCTGTGATTTTGGACTGCTACACCAACTCTGCGCTCCTGGACTGGATGTATTCTGAGGGCGCCTTGAGCTACACGTCCACTGCCCGGTCCTCTGGCGGCCATGTTTCCAGCTGCACCACCAGCCAAACCAACTGTGAGATGGAGAACCTGCAGTGCAGCCAGACATATAAGGTGGCAACTGTGGCGTCAAACGATCAGTGCAGCAGCCCACCCAGCGCCACGGTGCATCTGGAGTCAGGTAACCGCTCAAAAAGAAGATAAAAACCTTAACATCAGAGTAAAACTGTTGCTTTGTAGCTTGATTTACTCAAATAGATTTAAATTTTGTTGAATTACTTAAACTCAAAAGCTGCCAAAAACAGTTTAAGGGATTTGTGCCGCAAAATATCGAGATTAAATTCTACCTCCATACTGTCCACTTCTGACGACATTTAATTATCCTTTTCAAATTTATTGATATTTATTCAATGAACAAACTGTGGAGAAAATAATTAAACTAACAATCCCAACAAAACATAATTAACTGGAATTTATTGTGACGCTAATTCAAAACTATGATGACAAATAAGTTAAAATAAATTACTAAGATTCCTACAAATGGATCTCATGTCTATTTTCACACACCTTAAATCCTCCTGGCCTCCATTTTTATTTTCCTGCTGTCCCTCGAAATTAACAAGTTTAAGAGTAGGAAGAAATTAAGCGCCTCTTCATCGATAATCCTTCATTTATCCTTTTCTCCCAGTGCCCTGTCCGCCTGAAGACATTGTGACCAGTCTGGACTGCGATAGCAACGTAGCTCTGGTGGAGTGGCAGGGCAGCAGCGGCGCAGACTCCTACATTGTCCAAGCTTTCGGCGTGCAGGAACACGAGACCAACTGCACCACCGACTCCCAGTCCTGCATCCTGCCCGACCTCATGTGCGGCTTCACCTACAACGTCAGCGTCATCGCCGTTAGCGGCGCCTGCAACGTGTCGCAGAGCGAAGTGCAGCAGCTCAAAGCAAGTAAGAAAATGCTTTTGGTTTAAAATTTTACATAAAAAAATGGGACAAAAAGTTTTTGTAAAATAGAAAAAAAAAAACACAATATGAATGAACAAGTAAGGGAATGTTTTTTTCTCTCTTTCCTGTTCTGGGGTCGGTCCGCCATCTTTGTTTCTGCTGCAGAACGACCAGCAGCGCCTTGACCTGCTACAGAAATACATATTTCTGGGCGATAAATCGGCCCAGTAATTATTGCGATAAAAGATAATATTGTTGTTTTAGGACCATTTTCAAGTAACATAAAGGCAAAAATCAGGCAAGAAAACATTCTCCAATCATTAAATTCTAATATTTAACACTTAAAACATGCAAAATAAACAGAAACAAAAGAAAAAAACAGATCAAATTAATTATGAACTCAAAACTGTGCCTCAAAAAAAAAGATTAGTTGAAAAATGTCAACTGTCATCCAAAGTTTGGTAGAAAAAGAAGAGAAAAATGATAAATAACACAAATAAATATCATCAAGATTGTTTTAATTTATCATTAAAATCACTAATAAACCATTGGTTATGAGTCGTAAGTCGGTTAATTGTTTGCTGATGTGTTGTGCAGTTCCCTGTGTGCCTGCGCTGGTGGAGGCCCGAGTCATGTGTGAGTCCGGCGGCGTCATGGTCTCCTGGGAGCAGAGCAAAGGCGCCTCGTCGTACACCGTGGTGGCGCACGGCGCCGGCTTCGGCTCAACATGCAACAGCTCCTCGACCACGTGTCTGCTGGACGACGTCCTGTGTGGCCAGAACTACTCCATCAGCGTCATCGCATCGGACGACAAGTGCAGCAGCGCCGAGAGCTCAGCCGTGGAGATCGACACAGGTTCAGTCACGATTCGGGTTTAATTTAGCCGTTAACGCAGCGTTTCTCAAACTCATTCAGGCTGAGGAACAATTCACCGATTTACCGAACACTCACAGACATCTTAATAAGTACAACCTGAAATGAAAACATTACTGTTTTAACTCTCTAATTACTGTTTCCGTTGTTCATCATCCGTTGTCTAAGCTAGCTGTAGCATCACACTTTAAGGTGACTTAATGGTAAATAAACGGTTGTTTACATGCAGTACCTTACTGACCACTAGAGGGCGCCTGTAGACCACAGTTTGAGAAACTCTGCTTTAATGTTGTGATTCATGTCGTGTTGACCCTTTCCTCCCTTTGTGTCGGGTTGCAGCACCGTGTGTGCCGCAGGAAGTGACGGCGGAGATGCTGTGCGGCAACAACACCGGCGTGGTGTTATGGGCAGAAGACGAAGGCGTCGATTCGTACCACGTTGAAGCTTTGGGGCCCGACGGTCACAAAATATTCTGTGACAGCGTCGAAAACAGCTGTGAGCTTCCCAGCATGCATTGTGGCCAGACCTACAACCTGACAGTGACGGCGCAAGATGGACGCTGCGACGACAGCAATGCCTACCTCGACCTGAAGTCTGGTAGGAATACTTTTACCTATTCTCTAAAGCTTTATATTACTGGTTGTCATGGTGACGGGGAGGAATTGCATATCGGAGTTGCGGCGTAACGGCCCCAACAAATTTTTGGCAAAAAATGCCACAAATTTGCAAGAAAACTCAAATGTTTTAAATTAATCTTGGAAATTTTGTAGAAAAAAACTTGTAAATTTCTAAACTTCCAAATTTGAAAGTTTGAGAGAAAAAATAGAGTAATCTCATAATTTGTGATTTTTTTTTTTTTTCTTCTCGCAGATTTTCAACTGTTTGAGTTTTTTGTGTTTCTTCTCTCTGCCAGTTCCTTGCAAGCCCACGAACGTCGGCGCTTCCCTCCGCTGCCACTCGAACTCGGCTGCGGTGACCTGGGAGCGGGCCAGCGGCGCGCTCTCTTACGTTGCGGTCGGCGTTACTGCAGACGGGACACACAGGGCCGAGTGCAACAACACGATGACCTACTGCGACCTGAGCGACCTGCAGTGTGGACAGACCTACAGCGTCAGCGTCTTTGGCCTGGACGAGTCCTGCTCCAGCGTGGAGAGCAACAAGACTCGCGTACGGACAGGTAGGCACTGAAGGTCGCTAGCTAAGAAGCTAAACTTTATGAATACATCTGTGTTGTTAGTTAATCAGCTCCACATCTACCTGCTCCCATTAGAATAACTTTAAACTGGAAATAAGGTTTGATGATGTCATCATGATGCTTAAAACAGATCAATGTGTGGATGAACAGAAATGATCTAGAGTTATAGATCTAGAGTCAACGCACTGCTTCAGTTATTACAGCTGGAAACTAGAGACCAGGCTGACCTCTGACCTGAACCTTCAGAGCCACATAAAGGCAGTTACAAAGTCCACTTGACATTTGACCAAATGTGATGTTAACTATGATGTAAATCACTTTGCCTCTGTCTCAGCTCCATGTCCGCCTCAGAACGTGACAGTCGATGCTGTGTGTGCTGAAAAGGCGATGGTCGTCTCCTGGGCTCCCAACCCGGACGCCCAGCACTTCCATGCAGCCGTAGTGAGCAGCACCGGCGCCAGGCTGTACTGTAACTCCACCACCACCTCCTGCACCATCAGCGGCCTGCCCTGCGGGCAGCACTACAACATCACAGTGATCTCCGTTAGAGACGCCTGTGAGAGTAAACCGAGCGCTGTGGTGGCCACCAGTTCAGGTAAACATCGGCTCATCGTTGCTTCCTGAGGCCATTCTGTCTAACAGAGTAAAATTAAATCCTGTTATAATCTACTTTTTCAGAATAATAACGACTGGGGTTGCAAAAAACGATTAATTTCAATTATTCTATCGATCATTCTGACATTAATCAGATGATCTGGCAGCTTCTACAGATTTTTCACTAAGCTACATTATCCTTTTTCATTCTATAAATACATTAATTACTTGCATTTAATTACAAGTGCTGAACTTGTAATTAAATATTAATTACAAGTAATTACTCCTTGTAATTAGTATTTACGCCACATAACAATTAATCGTTGATGATTATTTCAACAAACGACTAATCACGATTGATCGATTCAGTCCTAATAATGACATTCGATTGCGTTCCATTTTTATTCTGTTTAATTAGAGTTGAAACTTTGCATCTGTAAGCACTTTATGTTGCCTTGTTGCTGAAAATGTGCTACATAAATAAAATGACCTTTCACCTTTACCTGTACCAACTGGTCAGGTGTAATGCCCATCACATTTTTCCATCAAAATAAGAAAAATATTTGGCTAATGCGACCCCTGTGTTCATATATTATGAAGAAGTTTCTGCTGGATAAAAAGTGAATGCAAAGTAACATTCCTGTTGTGTTTGATGCGCGACAGCTCCATGTGTTCCCACGAAGCCTAACGGCCACCTGGACTGCGTGTCGAACTCAGCCTGGGTGTCCTGGACCCCCTCAGAGGGCGCCAGCAGCTACTACGTTCTGGCCACGGCGGCAGGCGGCCACAACTCCAGCTGCACCACCTCGTCCTCCCCCTGTGAAGTCGCAGATCTGAAATGTGGGACTCTCTACACCTTCCATGTCACGGCCGTCAACAAGCACTGCAGCAGTAATCACAGCAGCACATTTGAGATCGAGACAGGTATTCACTCAGGCCTTTTTGGCAACCTGAGGCTTCTTCAGACCTTCCACACCAGCTGTGTTTCCTTTTCAAATTCACGCAAAACTTTGTCACTATTCTGTGAAATCAAAAAACGTGATTAAAATCACATGTGAATAAGTTTGTTCACACAAAAAGGGATTATAAGAACACCGTCTACCAACCACTTCCTGTTGTCATCTTTGCCGTTTCTGTCAGCAGTAACATCTGGCTGTTGATCACATCATGATACGAAAGAAAATGTTTCCATTACAGGTTTTCAAAATAAACCCAAAAAACTTAATTTCTTTCTAATCTTTATTTCACGTTTTTATTAAGCAGTTTTATTTTTGTAATTACAATTTTCGCAATGATTATATAATTATATAACTGACCTATATAACTTACTCTAGACATAAGAAGACATTACAGAATTTCCCATGTTTTGTTTCACAGAAATGATTGAATCGACACCAACATTTGTTTCTGTTTGTTTCCGTTCCTTTAGGTCCTTGCGCTCTAGAGAGCGTCAGTGCAACAGCTGCATGCAACAGCGACACCATCCTGGTTCAATGGAAGCAAACGCTGGACTCGCCGCTGTACCTGGTCACCGCTGAAGCCGAAGATAAATCCGTCATTTCCTGTAACAGCTCGACAAACCGGTGCGTCCTCCGTGATGCCCGGTGCGGCCGACACTACAGCGTCATCGTGTCAGCTTCCTCAGACAAGTGCAGCAGCCTAAGAAGTCCCCCGACGAAGATCAAGACAGGTATTTAAAACAGAATCAGTTCCCCCCTCATGAGGCCCTCGCTTGTTGTTGTTTACGTCTGGAAACTTTTGCGAATGCGCAAAACACTGGAGAGCAAAAAGACAATATTTTTTACTTGCCATCCATAACCACGCTGCTGCAACAGAACGACTCTGCTAACAAGATGAAACCTGGAGCTGTAGGTATTAACTTAGTGCTTTGTGCCACAGCAAAGGGAAAATAAACACAGAAAACTGTTGAACAACTCAAAAACACTTTTTTTTCTTACTGTTTTGTCACCTAAGCTGTTTTGACAAGTTGCCATAGAAACTGACAACAACGACACTTAGTTTCAGGTTTCAAAATCAAAAAACACTAAAACATTTCCCACACGAAGAACAAAACATTCAGAACATTACAGTTGTATGTTTTCAGGCTTGATGTTTATTTTGCGATTATTAATAAGTGATCGCTGTGGTAGAATAGCTACCGCTGCTATTAGCTAAGCTAGCACTGCAGTGGTTGGTTAGCTCATTTAAACACCTGCCCTCCTGATGATCTGTCAGAGTTGGTTGTTTTTTTGTTTTATGATTATTTTTTAACTGAACCAAAACACTAAATTCCACAACACATCTACATGTTAGGGTTGTCATAGTCAAGCTAGCATAACTGAACTCTCCCTCCCTATTTTCTTCCTAATTAAAACTTTTTCCCAACCTTGCTATCAAGTTGTTGTAGTGTAAGAAAGCACCTCATCCCTTTTTATTTTATATATCAGACGTACATTAAAGATTTAGCGCGTTATATTGATGGTAATTGTTGTTAGCCACCAGCTTCTTCCCCTGTAGCAGGGAGATGGTGGGTGATCTTCTGCTTGTCCACTTTTGGGATGTTTAATCTTTTTCTCCTTTAGCTCCCTGCGTGCCGAGCAATGTGACAGTGGTGCCGCAGTGCGAGAACAGAGGGGCCGTGGTTTCCTGGGAAAAATCGTTGGTGGCCACATCGTACCGGCTGACGGCCAGAGGACAAGACGGCCACGTTGTGACCTGCAACAACACGGCCAACAACTGCTCCCTGTCTGCCCTGCACTGCGGCCAAGCGTACGGCGTGAGCATCACCGCCGTGGGAGAAAACTGCACCAGTTACCCCAGCAACAATACCTTCAGAACAGGTACAACTAGGGCAGAAACGATTAATCGTTTATGGAGATGATCATCAAATATTTTAGTATCTGATTAATCGTTAACTGGAGTGTACAGACTGGAGAAGAAAGTGACTAATTTCTGTAAAAACAAAACTTTTTGAAACTATTGAACTGAAAACTATATTAAATAAAAGAAGTATGTTTTGTATTTAAGATAAAATAATCGTGACTGGGAAACGTCACCGGCACCGGATTCACTCTCCTTTACCTTTTATTTCTTTAGTGCCTTGCGCTCCCTCTAATCTCGCCGTGAGTATCGACTGTCAGACCAACCACGCCCGGCTGTCTTGGGCTCACACCGACGGCGCTGTGGAGTATTTCAGCCGCGCGTCGTCTGCGTCTGGCGAAGCCTTTTACTGCGGCAGCAGCAACACGTCCTGCACACTGAAAACCCTGCAGTGTGGCAACAACTACAACTTCACCGTCAAAGCCTTCGATGGGGCCTGCAACAGCTCGGAAAGCAGAGCTCTGCAGGAAGGAGCAGGTAACAGAGTTCATTTAAAATTAAAACAACATTTCTGTTTTTATCGGTGTAACTCTCTCTCTCTCGAATCAGCTCCATGCCCGCCGTCCCGCCTGAAAGTCCGGATGCAGAGGATCAAACTAAAGTTCTGGGCCATGATTTCCTGGGACAAAGTCAACTGTTCAGGCGTCGAGTATCTGGCTGAAGTGAGAGGCTGGGTCGGAAACGACCCGCTGGCCCTGATGAAAGTCTCCTCCTACTGGCAGCCCAGGCCGTACTTCGAGCTGCCGATGCCTTGCAGCTCGGCTTTCAACGTGACCGTGTTCTCCAGGAACTCTGGAGGCGTCAGCAAGGCGTCCAGAATCTACGCAGGAACCACAGGTAGGCCAGGATTTACAAGGTTACTGGAAAAAACAGGCAGCTAATACTGAACATTCACCAATATCATGACTAATAATTTATTGGGTGATGCTGTTGATGTAAAAATAAGTTTATGCTGATACCCTCTACTTTGAACGTGTAAATATACTTTTATTTTCTCAGTGTATAACTTTATGATTTCATTAAAGGAAATGTCTGTTTGTCTCGCAGAGCCTTGTGCGCCACAGAGGGTTAAATACAGCGGGAACTCGACGTCGGCCATCTTGTCCTGGGACGCGTCGGTGTTGGCCACCATGTACACGGTCTACAACGTGTCGGGGGGAAGGCGGGTGAAGCTGTGCAACACCACCGGACTCTCCTGCCAGCTGACCAACTTCAACCCTGCTGCCACCGCAGTAACAGCCAGCAATGCTGTCGGGGAAAGCAACCCGAGCCAAAACATAACAGGTCCGACAGAAACGGTAGCAGAAAGCAGCTCAGATTCTCAACATCTCCAAGTTGGTTTCCTCCATTTGAAAAGAATTAAAGTCCCAGCCAACATTTATTTGGAAAGAGTGCCTTGCATTAAGACGAAGTTCATGGACCATTGAAATTTTTAAATAAAGTCCATTTCCGCCAAAAAACTATGAAATCTTTTGAAAAAACATTTAAGTTTGAAAGTTGAACATTTTCTAGAACAAAAATCTCAGAAATGTCCATGTTTCTTATTAAAATGTTTTGATATTGATAAAAAAAATTGTTTCAAAAGTCTAAAACTTTTGACTTTTCAAATAAATTTGTGTTTTTTTTCCTTTAGAAATGTTCTGAGATTAATCTCAAGATTTCAGGGGGTTTTTTCAAGAAAACTTTTTACCTGTAAACCTGAAATTTTCCAGCTTTTTTCTAGAAATCTTCTGAGATTAATCTCAGATTTGACTTTTTTGGCAGAAATGTTTTCCTCTTTTTATATTTCCTGTCTGCAGGTTTGTAATAATACAGTCATGATTTCCTCCTTTCTAAAATGTATGTTAAGAAAACGGCTCATAAATAATGAGTTTCTGTTCACCAGGTCCAGTGAGAGCGCGCAGGAGACGAGATCTGCAACCCGATCAACTCCATACCGATGAAGGAGAAAGTTAGTGACTTATCAATTATTTACATAATCTAAAGTTGATTGATTTTATCCATCAACTAATGATTACAGTAAGCAGCCGTTTTCTTGAAACTTCAGTTTTCTCTTGTATCAAAATGGTTGACCGTCTTTCCATAACAAAGGACAAAATTTTTATAAATCACTTTTTATATTTTATTTTGTGTTACAAATTAAATTATATTGTATTGGTAATAATTCTACTCTGATTACGTATTAAAACCATTCATCTGCATGTATGGGCCAAATTTCTATCATGTTTTTAATTCCAACCGGGGACGCACAAAATCAATCCAAGGGGCACAAATGGCCCGCTGGCCGCACTTTGAACATCCCTAGTTTAAGCCGACATTATTAGTTAATCGGTTGGAACTAATTTCAATCTAATAAACAGATTCCAAAAAACTGTACTCAAATAAAAGTAGCACTGCTTCAATATATTTTTACTCAATTAAAAATAAAAAGTAACCATTCAAGAAATTACTCAATAAAGGGAAAAAACGTATTTGGTAAAAAGTCTACTCAAGTACTGAATAACTGATCAAGTAATCAATAACTTAGCATTTGAAAACACAGCCAGAATATAAAGTGTAAATCTTGATTTATTTATTTTTTTAAAGACCAAAATGACAATAATTCAAATAAGCAACAAAATATAACAACATCGGGGAAAAGAAAATGTTTCCAAATCAGTTTTCGTCAATAAAAATTGTATAAACCTTTAACAGAAGCTGCAGTGTTTCTGGTGAATGTTTGGTTCAAACAGGTTTGTCTTTCATTCAGTGGGTAGAAAAAACTAAAATTTTACTCTAGTAAGAGGAGAAACACTTCATGATAAAATGATTATACTACACTGTAGTAAACATACTCCTAAAGGGAAATTTTTTCAAAATGTTACTAGTTATGACCCAACCCTGCTAATACACCACAAATAGATGATCAGTCTCTCTAAGTGGAGGCTAATTATTAGTTTGGACGTTATTTTGAAGCTTCTTTTCGCTCTTTCAGGTCTGGAAACCCCGGAGGTGTTGGCTGTGACAACGAGCGCCGGGTCCTTGTACGTGAAGTGGAAGACGGTGGACGGAGCGACCGAATACGAGCTCGTCATCGAAGAGGAGCAAAACGCGGAGCAGACAACTCTGCTGCCCAGAGTGAGGAACGTAGGCGGGGATTTTTACACAGAGACTGGCCTCAAACCCAGGACCAGCTACTGCGTCAGGGTGGCGGCAAAGGACGGCGTCAACCGGAGCAACTTCTCCTGGCCGACCTGCAGGAAAACCAGCGCTTCGTAAAGAAACCAATCACTGTAGAGACTGGATGAAAGAGGTTTATTTAGGGTAAAAATGGTTTTTCCACTATGTAGCATCCATCACAGATTTTCTTTTCTGGTTTGTTCTCAAAGAACTTTAGGAAGATAACTGATTGCTTTAATAATCTAAACATGTAGCCATTCATAGCTGTCTAAAAGTGTTGCTCAAGCCATATTTATCAAAAGAATTGTTTATTTTTAAGATAGGTTAATACTTTTTTTTTTTTTTGGATGATTGTTAACTCTTAAAAACTCAATAAACTTGATAATTTATCAAGAAATATCCTTTAAATGTATATTTTCTTGGTGAGTTAACTGCTCAGATGATGAAATAAAAAGAAATCTATGACATATTGAAACAAATTTGTGAAATTATTTTGTTGGTGAAACGGCGTTCCAAGGAAAACTTTTACAAAGCTCACGAAGAATTTAATACAAGCGAAGATTTGGTCCAAACACAGACCCAAGTTCAACTGGGACTATATGAAGACAGAAAAAACACAAAGAAGCCTCCTACAATCTCCCCAAATGGGCTATTCAAAACAAATGGTTTACATTTTCTTCTCAAAATGAAAATTTGAGGTTCTGTCACTTTAAATCCAAACAGGTTTAAATCTCAACGGTTAACGGCCGCAAACACGTGAGCAATTATACCGACCGTACATTTTGAAAAAGCAAAATTAGAGCGTCCAGAAGAACCAACAAGGATTCAGCAAGTGGATTCTTGTCAGTAAGTTGACAATAAGACGTTTCTTCTTTTCTTTTTTTTCCCCCGGCAGCCATTTTACAGCAAACAGCGGTAAAACCAGCGGACCGAACAGTGCTGGAGCTTATAGCTTGGGTTGCCAGGTGATGGATAAGGCGGGGCTGGGCTTGGGTTGCTAGGTGACGGCTGGGGCTTCGAAACTTAGAAAAAAGTGAATTTTACATAACATTCCCTTTAACAGTTGATAATAAATACATTTTACACAATAAACACAGCCTACCTCATTTTTCTTATTTTACTAAACATTAACAAAATATTATATTTAAATATAACCAAAGATTTTATTTGGCTCAATAATGTAGTTGCAGTTTTCTAAAGCTGGAACACACAACACACTATATTTTTATTTTAAATTTCATTTGTATTAAAGGGATAATATGTAATTATAGGCCTATAATTTAACACTAAAAACAGTAAATCACAACAGACCTCATTAAAATATCCTGAAAATGGGATGGAAATTGTAAAAAAAAAAAAAAAAAAAAAAAAAAGATATTTTCTAATTACAATTACATTGTCCAGACAAAATTCTAAATTTTTATTAATAAAATCAAGTCCAAATATTACATTATCTGTTTAAAATAAAAACAATAAAGTCTTCAGAATAAAGCCAACTTACCAATAACATTACATAAAAAACATGTTTTAAATTTACACAAGTGTCTCAAATAAACAGCCAATTTATCTATCATTTGAGAATGTAACTTTGGGACAACATACAGTTTGCGACTTGTGTTACTTTAATTTCATGGGGAACAAAGGAATATAAAAATAGACTGCAATTTCTGAGAAAATCTTCTGTTACTCACCTATTGTATTTAATTGGGTTGATAAATATTTTATAAGTGATTATAAAATATAATCTGAAAAATCTGAAACAAATTATTTTCAAAATCAGTGAAGACTAAAAGCTGTTTAATGAGCTTAACACTGATACAAACGTCACTAAGTTTTCTGCAAAAGTGACAAATATGTTCTGTCCTAATACTCATCGTAAGGTGCTTGTCTGCCAGATTAAAAATAACTTCTGAAAATAACAACTTTTAAGTAGCTATTAAAAATACTTTTCATTATTTTTTTAATTAATTGTTCTGATGTAATATTATTAGTCAAAATTAAGGCTCGAAAAATCAGTATATTCATAATTAATTTATATTATGTGTCTCACTGAGTGGATTAATATATAAATTGTTTACTAATATTCAGATTTATCATTACTCTGTAGTGCAGTTCCTTCGCTGCGCTTTGGCAAACAGACAGTTAAACAGCGCCCCCTGCTGCCCAGGAGGTTAATAGACGGTCACAATAAACTGTAGCGGAAGGAAAATGAATCCCATTTTCACTCCGTCACTTCACAGCCAACGACATCAGTTTGTCGTCGATTTTGTCAGAAAAAACAAACCTAATAAGGTAGTTACTAAAATTCAAACACGAATGAAGCAGGAATTTAGTTATTCCTTCGAATTAGCTTCGAAGCTAACGGTGCTACCAACGCCTCGATGCGGCGAGGCCAATGAAGGCCGATATGTAGTTTGTCCGCCTGTCGGTGGGTTTATCTCCCTGTTTTCTGCCGATTCATTGTCCTGCTGCTCGCTGTTCTCCTGCCCAGGTGGCTGACCTGGGCTGCGGTGAGTGCCGGCTCCTGAAACAGCTCCGGTTTCAGCGGAGCGTCGAGCTGCTGGTCGGCGTGGACATGGACGGGCCCAAAATCAGGAAAAAGATGTGAGTGACTGGATTTATTTTTATTTACTAATTATTAACAACGATGCATGAACTGTTTAGGACTATTTAGAAACACCAGTTAACCTAAAAAAAGGATCCTGTCTTAATTTTGCAAGATCCTGCAAAAGTTTCTGGAGATTTTGTCTCAAGGCACTTCACAATAAAAGTAAATTCAATTCGTTGAAAATTAGAATTTGCTTTCATTCAACTTACCTGGTTAAGTAAAGATTAAATAAACTGAATAAATAGAGGCGGATGCCTCCATTTCAATTGATCCTATAGTTACATTCAATATATTTTACAAATTAACTTATCTAATAAAACTTGGCTGTTTGCATGTAGTCATTTCTCCTGTATGTTCATGTAGTGGCAGTTGTTTGGATAAGTAATTATAATTTCTTTTTCAAAACAAATAAAGAAAAAGGAACTGATCCTAGTATAGAACCTTGTGGGACACCATAACTAACTGTTGCCTCTCACATCGTGGAATTGACTGACTAAGTTGAACTTGAAACACTTTGAATTGCCTTGTTGCTGAAAATATGCTACTTAAATAAAATTACCTCATTTACCTTAAATTAGTTTAAAGCTGCTCATTTGTTTTCAGTAACCTTTTCCAAGGTCTGTATTAAGATGTAGCACAGAGTTTAGTGAATAAGCTCTGAAATTACATCATTTCCATCTTCAGGTGCTTCAGTTTCTGCGCTGTGAAGTGATTTTATTTTGTTTTTTTCAATAAACCGATGGAAGTTCTCTATGTAAACCATTACTGTGAAAGTGAACAGAACATTTTCTTTTGCTTTGAACAATTAGATGTATTAATTGTGTGTCTCTTCAGGCACGGATTGGCTCCTCTATCAACAGACTACCTGCAGCCTACCTTCAACCAGCTCCACATAGATCTGTACCAAGGTTCAGTCACACAAAGGGACGCTCGACTCCGAGGGTTCGACTTGGTGACCAACATAGAACTGTAAGCTGCTGTTGGAGCTACAAAGTTATTTGTCAAATAATAATTTCTGCTTCCAAACATGTTATGTTTGTGTTTTTGCAGTATAGAACATCTCACTCTTCCTGACTTGGAGCGCTTTTCTTCTGTGGTTTTTGGATACATGAGACCAGCGAGCGTCATCGTCAGCACGCCGAACTCTGAATTCAACAAACTGTTTCCTGGACTGACTGGTTTCAGACACAGCGATCACAAGTTTGAGTGGAACAGATCAGAGTTCAGATCCTGGTGCAGATTCAATTATTCACAAAAAAAACAAACAACAATGCAGTTAAACATCATGCAAAGTTCATTTTAGAAAGTCCAACTCATTGTTTCATGGAGTGATATCTCAAGTAGGGCTGAAACGATTAATCGTGATTAATCAATTTATTTAGTAATCGTTAACTGGAGTACGCATTAAAAAAGGCCATTTGCTGAAAAAAACCCAACATATTTAGCTCAGTAGTTAGGCCAAAATTAACAAAAAATGTATACATTTTGCATGTAGAGTAAGAACACATATGTTTTAGCTTCACTTGGTTCAAATTCACTTGAGGAATGCTATATTTTTGTATTTTAGGCAATGAAATATTTATTTTTTTATATATATAAAGGGAACTGAATTATTTGTTTATATTAATATATTTCAAATATATAAAAAGATGCAAGTGGTCAAATAAAAATTTGTAGAACCATTTTTCTTTATCTGATTAATCGTTAAAAAAACCAATCAATCAAGAAACATGATGGTTGTCCTCTAAAGCCAGATATTTCAAAATTGAGCAAAAAAAGGAGTAACTTTTGTAAATTTAAGTTTAAAAAATTGTTTGTTATGTGAATACGAATAAAAATAATTTACTATGTTCTGCATTTTAAAGTGACAAAATAAGACAACAATAATCTGGTCAAAACGTTGAGCACATGGACTCATTTCAGGCTTTCAAACAAACATTTTGCCTCTTGGATTCTCCCTTTTAATCTCCATTTTGCATCCTGCAGGGCTCTTAAAGTGTGTTTGGATTATGGCTACGAGGCTGAATTCACCGGAGTTGGAGAAGCGCCTCAGGAGCAGCAGGAAAGTGTCGGTTTCTGCTCCCAGATTGGTGTGTTTCAACGTCTGAACGTTTTACCCGACAGAGATGAGGAGGAAGTGTTTTCCTACACTTTGGTGAGTCTGTTCCTCTACAACAGGGGTGGGCACTCCTGGTCCTCGAGGGCCGGTGTCCTGCAACTCTTGGATGTCTCCCTGGTCCAACACACCTGAATCCAATAGCTGAATCACCTCCTAAAGGCAGTCAAGTTCTCCAGAGTCCTGCTAATGACCTCATTATTTGAATCAGGTGTGTTGAAGTAGAGACACATCTTAAAGTTGCAGGAGAGCGGCCCTCGAGGGCCTGGAGTGCCCACCCCTGCTCTACAAACATCATCATTAAGTGATGATTAATCGTTTCATCACTTACGGCTGAAATGATTAATCGTGATCAGTCGATTAATCATTAACTGGAGTAAAATGCAATGATCTAGCAGTCCTTCAGTCTATTCGAACCGGGTGAACTGAGGACATTTAGTTAAAATATATTCGTAGACAAAGGTTTTCTTTATGTTAAACATAAAATTAATTTATTCTACAGTTTTGGCTTAATTACTGCTTTAAATATGTTGGTTTTTTCTCAACAAATCGTCTTTTGTTGACTCTGCAAACTTCAGTTAATGATTAATTGATTATTAAATTAGCTGACACTTGTTTCATTAATTGATTAATCCAATTAATTGTTTCAGCCACACTCTAAAATACAAAAAAAATTTACTTAATCGCCCTAAAAAGGGCGATACAAAGTTCATGTTTGTACTTCTCGGCTTTGATGTTTTTTGTTTTAGGTGTACTCCGTAAATTATCCTACTTTGCGTGACAACAACACTTTCATCAGAGTCCTGGTGAACGAGGTTCTGTATTGGGCAGAACAAATGAAGAACAGGTGGATGGAGGAAACGACTGGAGGGACGAATTGTGTTTCACCACACAGTCAGACTGGAGAACAGAAACAATCAGGTAGACGAGGACGCTGAATTAAAAGTGCATTCCTCTGCTATAATTTGCATAAAACATCTTTTTCCGCTCAGCATGTACAGAAAGGCTGGATTGTCCAGGTGGAGGTGAAGGGGAGGAGCGAACCGTGTCGCTTTGGACAAACGACCAAGAAGAGTCCAGGACTTTAAACAGGTTTGTTTCCGTTTGGAAGAGAAGAAATGACAATTAAATTCTGACAATTCTGTTCACTTTGGGAACAAAAAGTTGCATGGACTTCGCTAAAATCAAGAACGAGGCGTATCAATAAATACATGCAAATATGTAACCAAAAATAAATAACAATTAGATGCGTAAAGATGTGCGAATGCATGAATCCAATATTGTGTTTTCGTGTTTGTTGCTGTTTCAGGTTTGTCGTCGTTCCTCTGGCGGCGCTCTGGTCCTTCTGTCCGAAAATCGCTGAACTGAGTGGAAATCTTCCGAATCTGAGACGCCTCCTGATGGATCAGCCGAAGGTCAAACTCTCCCAGGATGGATCCTCTCTGCTCGTAAAATGTCAAGAACCAGGTAATGCCTCGGTACTGTAGAATGTGAACTGTGTAATTCGTATTGAGACGTTTTTGGTCCAAATACTTTCAGAACTTTAATCAACACTATTATTAATAAAAAACACATTTCTGGCATGTTTCCTTAAATCACTTCTTACTTTTAAGACCCTTTGTAGTTTCTATGTTAATTTATAAAACATTTTCGTCGCAACTAACAATTGTTAGTAATTGATTATTCGGATAATCGATTAATCATATATAAATACATATATATTATACAAATGTAATTTTTTTATTTTAAGTGCACATTCTGTGTATTTTTTGTAGTTTCGGCTTAATTATTGCTTTGAATATGTCATTCTGTCAGCGAATGACCTTTTTTTTGATTGTATAATGCAGTTAATGACTAATTGATTCCTGAATTAGCAGGCGATTATTCCAATAATCGGTTAATCGCAATTAATCGTTCCAGATGATGCAGGAGGAATGCCATTAATTGCGTTAAAAAAATGTTTACACCTTAAAATATATGGAAATAATGAATCAAAATTAATGTATTAGTTGTTAAACCTGTAAAACATGTTTCACTATCTGAGTGGAAAAGCTTCTGACATTCAATTTTACTTTTCTGATACTTTGAGTTTATAAAAATGTTTGTGTAATCTACAGTTTGTCCAGCAGAGGGCAGAGCTGCCTAAAGCGTAGAGAACTCCATGTTCCAGATCCAAAACATGCAAATGCTTTTCATTTAAATTTCTTTCTGCATGCCCTCTGACCCTCTTCAGTGGATTTTGTTGTTTTTCAGAACCAGAACAGATTGACAGCGATGAAGAGGAGGATGAGGAAGATGCGTCAGCCGTCCAGTGTTCCCATCAAACTGAACCAGAGGAAGACTGGGAAGCAAATATTTGACTTGGAGAAAACCGGTTTTGTTGTCAAAAAGAAACGTGTTTTTGTCTGAAGGCTCGGAAACCGAAAATAAACCCGAACAATGAATCGTTTTCGTTCCACGCCGTGGAAAAACTCAGACAGCATCGAGGCGTTTGAAACCGTTTTATTCAGCAGTGCTGGGGAGACATTTTTCCGTTCAGTACAGTCATTAGGGAAGCAGTTGTTTGTCAAAAAACAAAACCAAAAAAACAAATCCATAACAGAACACGCAACGTGTCAGAACGTCACTTTACAATAGATTAGTTTACGGTTTTAATTAGACAACAGCTTCACAGAAGAGAAAAGCACCATGTTTGGAACATGTTCGGTACCGAGATGAGCGTCACACAGGTAAACGCTTTATTCTGAACAAAAAGACAAAAAAATCACCTTCAGACGATAAGACATCTGGCACCCCGAGTTTAAACATTTAGTAATAAATCGCTCATTAAAAAGACACTTTATTTTCAGACAACATTTATTAAAAATGTCACATTGGCAACAAAGATTAGAAAACAAAAACAACAGTATCTTCTTTTTTTCAGAAATCTTCAAATCAAAAACGACTAAAAATGATGAATTACTTCAGACAACATTTTATGAGAACAAAAACGAACAATAGTTCCTTCAACGCGAAAATGGATGGCACAATAAAATGAGGAAGAGGAGGATAAAATGCGCCTGGCTTTGACTGGAAACTTCCACAAAGCTGAGAAGGTTATAACCATGCATGTCACAAAATGGCCTAGTTAAAACACCAAAGGCTTGTGCAGATATGGCTGTAATGAGTTTAACATTTATTCTACAATTTGCAGTCACTTCTGATGGAAAAACAAAACTTAAAGATTCTGCAGAGCCCGTTTTTCTGTTGATACGCCGTCGAGTTATTTGCCTACTTTGTTCTGAAACATCATGAACTTTGAACCCTAACAGAATATAAACAGTTCATACAATCAGAGGAATCCAACACAGATTCATTCAACAGTGCAGTTTTCTACCATAGGTTTTCCTTCCATTCAACTTTCCCTATGTATTCTTGGATACAGCCAGGTTAATTTAATAATTACATTTTTATGGATTATTAAATCCTCCTTGCTGAGGGTCACAGTTACTGGCTGCAGGCGGCTTTCTTCACAACGATAGAACGATTTATTTAAATATCAACATGTATGATGTACGGAAGACAAAAAACAAAATTACACTTTTCCCCCCCCAAAAAATCCAGAATTTTTTTTTTTCTGAATTTCATCTCAGAATTGATTTTTTTTCCCCCTAAGAATTCTGACTTTTTTTCTCAGAACTGTGATTTGAATCTCAGAGTTTTGACTTTTTCTCTAAAAGTCTAAATTCTGAGTTTAAAGTCAAAACTTTCCGCTGGCCTTAATCCTCTTCCATATGAGTGAATCTTAAATTGTTGCTCAGAAAGCATCGGACCGTTGAGCGTTTTCTTCTTGGCAGTGGATCACTTTACGAGATTTTTTGCCGTTCGGTTTGTTTACAAACAAAACTGCAACTTAAGCATCAGATTCAGAAGAGCCAAACAGTCAGACATGAACTTTCATTTGTTTTTTTTTTGTCGTTTTATTTTGTAATTTCCCTGACCTGCAGGTCAGTGTGGATTGATGAAGCACAGCTTTTAAGCAAAGATGCTCATTAATTCAAGCCATTAATCCTCAGATTTATACCTACAGTTTCATTTAATGATGCAAAGTCGGGACATTTTTATTAACAAGTTGCTAATTGTTAAATAAATTTGGTTGTTCAATTTCTGGATGGATTAGAAGCATAAAATAATGGCAAAAATCTAGTTTAAAAAAATGCATTTTTGGTAAACAAATCAAGTTTTTCTCTTTTGTCTTTGACAGTCTCAACATTAAATTACATAAAATACCAACATTCATTCAACACAGGAGTCTCACACATTGTCACCCCTCATTCTCCACATTCACACATAAAATAGCTTACATCTTATGCTTCGGTAGTAAAATACTCTCACCTTGAAAGCAGAAACAGTTATTGGTGCCAACTGCAGCTCTTCAGCTGCTCACAGGCAAATCTTCCAGATAAAGTCCTATCTCAAGTACGTCCAAAACAAGCAGACTAAAGGAATGTATCGAAAACACTTTTCACTTTAAAGGTGCACAAAGAGAAATTAATCTCCTCTCATTGACGTAATAATAAAAAAAATGCATAAACATGTAGATCTGCCACTGAGTGAAAACAATCAACTGAAATATAACAGTTTCTTGGAGTGATTTGATAAACAACCATT
This sequence comes from Poeciliopsis turrubarensis, assembly GCA_010277015.1. Taxonomy (NCBI): domain Eukaryota; kingdom Metazoa; phylum Chordata; class Actinopteri; order Cyprinodontiformes; family Poeciliidae; genus Poeciliopsis; species Poeciliopsis turrubarensis. The sequence continues at coordinate 442,959 of VMRN01000145.1, read as the reverse complement.
TTAATTCTTTAATCTACAGCTCTGCGTGTTTATCTGAGATGATATCTTGCCGCTTCTTCCTCCTGAATGTATCAGGGGAATTACAGTGGCTTCAATGAACACAAGGGGGCGCTATGGTTATGGCAGAAATCAGTGATCAGGCTTGACACAGTGCTGATAATAAGGGTGTTGTGTTTGCTGTGGGAACTGAGAAACAAACCAAACCATTTGTTCAAAGTGTGATCAGGGTCATCCCGTCCTCGCCGCGCTAACGCTTGATCACCACCTGTTCGTACGCTCCAGCGCCAACCCTGGAGACAGAAAAAAGATTAAATCATCACAATTTATTTATTTACAGCGAGCCGTGTCTAAAACTAGCCTTGCTATGTTTAGAATATATTGCGTGACCAAAAATATTACAAAAACTAGTAAAATGTATTTAAAACTCTTCAAAGGCGTCAAAACATTAACAATATTACATCTAAAGATGTTTACACAGAGTTCTCTTCAACCGAAGCGAGACCAAAGTTTGTAGACGGACCAGAGTTCTTGGTTCATTTATGCAACCCCAAGCAAACGGGCTGAAATTCAATTAAAGCAAACTAAACAGTGAAACCTGAATTGTCACATTTTGTGCCAATGGTACCAACGTGAAGTTTACTGAATTATAATTACCCACCCAGGGACACAACTCTAATTTAGATAATCGGCAATTCATATAATGCAAACGTGAGTCTGCAAAGCTCACCTGGTGGGCAGGTGATGGCTTCCCAGGGCTGTGCTTCCTCCCGGCCCAACAAACAGACGCAAGCCTTCCTCTGAGCAGACACAGTTGTGGTAACAGTCAGTGCAGGAGGCGGCCACTGCCTCCTGTATAATTCTAGTCATGAGGAGCAGCCAGTTGCTAGGCAATCTAAAAATAATCATGTATTGACAGCAGCTCTTTTTTCTTAGCTTTGAGCTGAATGAGACCTTGGAAAGAAACACAATGCTGTCCTAAAAGCACAAACTGACTCACAGCGTAACAGAAGAGTCCCGGCTAATTCATTGTTATGCAGCTCTGGAAATTATCATTATTCATTCTAATAGCAACATGTGGCTGAAAGACTGGAGTTGATAATTAGGCCAGTTGTCTCACCTTCAGCACTGGAGTCCAGCAAGCTGGGCGTAAAATCTTGGCTTTGTAAAATCTTTTCCACAACATCATCAGCGTCCACCCGAGTGTCATCCATCCTCTTCAGCTGAGACTCCATGGAGTCCTGTTTTATTGGATGTCTAAACACACAGAGGACAGGATAAATACGTTTCCTTGGACACAAACTGGTCATTATTTCATTCTGACTATCAAGTAGGGATGAAAACAAGCAACAATTTAATACCAATAAGTTTATTAGATTCCAATTGAGTGACGAAAAGCATCCATCGTTTCTTTTAGTGTTGTAGTTCAGCCGCCGTCCAGCAGTGGGCGCCGCTGGTCATCTGTTGATTTGGAACTAAAGATGGCGGCGGAGCCGTTCTTGAACGGTAAAGAGAAACGGTCCAAACAAAGTCCAGTCCAGAGTGGGATGATAAATTAACTTTATGTGGTTTGAAATACAGACGCAAAACCAACTCCTGAAGTTTCACCTTAAAGTTTCACCTTAATGGCGACATAAAAACGTCTCAGTCAGGAAATTACCGATCGGCTGCAGCGAGGAAGATGACAGAAAAAGGCAAAACGCAGAAAAAATGTAACCTGACGCCATAATTTGGGCTGTCATGAGTTAATTCACTTTATGGAGCAAAGTTTCAACTTTATATTAACTTATTGATCAATAACTGAACTCAGGGTTTGAAAGGTCACCTGAAAACAACCTGGCTGTACAGACAGAACTGGCACATTAAAATTTTCCATGTGTTGGATATACTTTATTTAAAAACGAGCAAATAGGTCGGAGCAACTCTGTTCTGTGTCTTTAGACGTCATTTTGTTTATTTTGTTTACAGTTTAAAATGAATGTCATGTTGACATAAGATTTAAAGGAAAGGAGTTGAAAGAAAAATAGTTTCTCTTCTCTCAAAATTCAGTTTGTTATACCATAAGTAGCATCAATAAACAATCTATGTAAATGAATGTTTAAACACCAACATGTGGATATATAAATATATTTATTGATGACACCACTCAATAAATACTTCATTATACTTTGATAAAACATTGTATTTTATTAAAAGTACAAATTAATCTACACTGGTTTCTTTAAACAGATTTGTTAGATAAGCAGAAATAATAAAACTACTGTCAATACGATGAGTAATATGTCTATAAATATGAATCATTTTCTTATTTTGAACAGAAATGACTCCTTGCTTCAGATGTCTGCAGCCTGTATTTTGGGTTTTATGCATTTCTGAAACGCCTGAATGCACAAACAGCAGAGCGCTCAGTTGTTGCAACGTGCTGAAAACGCACTGCAAAAAAATAATATTCAACCTCCACCGGCTGTGGATGTTGATCGTGTGGAGTTGAAATAAAAATCTGGAGTCAACTGGTGAAACCTGGTCCTGCAAACACCATAATGTGCAGTAACTGGTTTCCAGCTAACAAACTGGGACAGGCAGTGCTGACAGGCTGCGGCGTTAACCACCTTACAATAAACAGAAGTCAGGCCGACTTGAAACATACTTTTGAGGAAGACGGCACAAACAAACCAGCTTCTTTGGTCATATTTCTGCAAGATGGTTTTTCAAATTCATTTCAAGTATAAAACATAGGAATACATTGAGATCAGACCTGGTAGCTTCACCAGTTTCACTGCTTAACAGGTTAAATTTCTCAGGTTTTTGTCTGGAACCAGAGTCTGAAGTGACACGTGGCTTTACAGGCCGCCTGAAACCAGACTGTGACTTGTTTGGCGCAGCACTTCCTGTCACAGTTTGCATTGTTGTTGCTGCGGTTTCACAGCAACCAGTGATTCAAGCTGAGTGCATATTTATAAGCTACACATATATTTATTAAATAGACGTGTCATCATTGGTGCTGTTTCCATTTGTCTTAAGACAAATGACTAAACAACCGATAAATAAAAGTGAGTGGTTGTTGTAAAAGTCTGGCAGTTAAAGTTTAAGTGCATCTTACTGTCAGGTATTTTAAATCATAAAACAGTATTTTATGATTTGAAATGTCTCTCTAACGTTCACCTGACTGGTCCAAAAGCAAAACACTAATTTAGCTAAAACATGACCCGGTTTCAGTAACTTTAACGTATAAAATGGAAGCTAAACTTTATTTAAATTACGCAGATCAATATTATGAATAACAAATATTCGTTACATTGGAACAATCCAAAGAAAGTTGAGGTAAATTACCTTCCTGCTCAAATTAAATCCTTGAACAAAATATGCACAAAACATTTCTTGCTGTTTGTGGAATTTAGCAAATATAAATAATTTTGGTATTTCTGTCTAACCTAAAACGAGGAAAGTTTGGTCTGTAACTTCAGACCGTGATTAAAACAGCATATTTGTATTGTGTGCATGAAAATATATGGTTTCAACTGTTGATGGTTTCTAAATGTAGGCTTTTAATCAAATGTTAGATTGGACCTTATTACAAAACTGCAGTTTGAGCATCAAGAACTTTCCAAACTTTGGAAACATCTGACTGAAATTCTGGCATTTTCAAGGATTTAACTTGGTGATAAAAACCCATCAGTTTGCTGCAGAGCAGCCGATAAACTCACCTGTTCAGTCGCTCGCAGGACGAGGAACTGCGCACCGGCGTGCCCGGTGGGTTTCCCGTGGTTGCCGTGGGAACCGGGTATTCCGGCAGAGCCGGACAGGGTTTGGACTCTCGCTCCTCGCTCGGCTCCGGGATGCTGCCGATTCCCGTGGACGCGCTGCCCACGGAGTGGTTTCTCCGGTGGCTGAACTCGGACATGCTGGACGAGCGGGAGTGACCGGTGCTGTAGCCTGATGAAGACGCAGCCCAAAGGGTTACCGTGGAAACGCTGGGATATTTCATGCCTTTGTTTATAAATACCAAGCAAATTCATTAAAAAAATAAATAAACTGGAGGCCACTATTAAAGATGCTTTTATACTTTCATTTGGGTCTCTACTGTTTCTAAAAATAGCCAAAGCAAAACTAAAAACAGAAAACGTTGCCAAAACATTTATTTTGGCAATAAATTAATACATCGAGAATCTGAATTAATGAGTGACAACGTTTAATTTCCCTCTGGGATCAACATCATAATCATAAATTCGAATGTTTATTGGTGTCTGGAAAAAGAGCGACTGCAGAAACCTCTGGAATCGGAAGGCACTACTCGTTACCTAGCAACCCCAGCGAAGCCCAGCCGGTTACCTAGCAACGCCTGCTGAGTTCCAGCGCATATGGTTAAAATGAACCGTTTCTAAACTGTTTGTCTTGTAACGTGCCTTGAGATATTTGTTGAAAATTGATGCCTTTTATTAGGCCGATTTTTGTAGTTATTGGTCTTATTTAAAAATATATTATTCACAGAAAATACACTTTCTAGTTATCTGTAAGAATTACTAAACTTTTCCAATTATATTCTAAATTTCTGATTTGGCTTAAAGTGTGAGGTGGCATAAGAGTTGCCCATTTTCCACTTATCAATGATCAATAATTTTGCATTTTTCCAACAAAAGCTTCATGTCTGCAGGAAGCTCCTTAAGAGCAAAATACATCTGAGGGCATCAGACATCAGACAGACGACTTCCTGCAAACTAATCTGAGGTTTGAACAAATCTTAAAACGCGTTGCATGAGACAGGAAAAAAGAAAACGCGTTTCCGCCCTTCATGAGCGAGGCACTGCAGTCGATCTCTGCGCTTATCCACTTCCTCTAATCGTTTGTTCGTGCCATTTGATCTGCCGGCGCTGGAAACCGGAGCCTCCGGCTTTGAACGGGAGCCGTGGCTCATCCCCGAAATTGATTTCACTGCGTCTTTCCTCCTCGAACCAAAGGTTACTTTTAGTTTTACCTGAATCACTGAACAGGAGTTAAAAAAAACACTAATAGTTTTTAGAGGATGTGATTATCTACCTGAGAGTTTGGACTGCTGGCTGGCGTAGCTGGAGGTGCGGGAGTGGCCACAGCCTCCCAGATCGTCTGACATGACGGGACACTTTCCTTCTCGGCTTTCACCTGGATGAGGAAGGACAAAGTGGATCATTTCATTTCAAGCCCTCTGAGTGTTCGCTGCAAATGTGTGAATGACAAAGAATAACTGGACTTTGGAAGTTATTAAACCGCTTCTGAACCACAAAATGGTGGAGAAATGTTGGACAGAAACAGCAAATCTGCAACATTCTTATAAATACTCTTATGAAAGTTATTTTCCAAAGTTACCTAAAACTCCTTTTACCTTGGAATATTAATACAAGGGGACACAGAGGCCCATTTTTTAGTAATTGTCCACTCGGCTGGAGGAGGAGCCATGTTTATGTTGCCATCATTAGCAGCGTTTCCATTAGAAATACCTGCAAAACTTTGTCGACATTCCACTAATGTTGTAAAAAATACAATTTTGTAGTTGCAGTGTTTCCGTTACATAAGAAACGTCATTAAAATGAATGTTTGTTCTCGCGATGTCATTAGAAGTCATGCCGCACCGTCTGCTTTCTCCACTTCCTGTCGACGTTTGTCGTTGCCAGCAGTAGTAACATCCGGTTGTTTTTCGTTCACAATAAATTTTTTACTGATGAATGAAAAATGCATTCCTTTGTTGTTTAATATTTTAGTAGACAAAAATAAAAATTTTACAAGATTTAATCAACTGGAATTAGTCTAATTAAGCCTGTCACAATACGCAGTGAATCAATTAATTGCATTAAATTAAATGGAGCGCAATAAATTCCATTTGCATGTTTGTGTATTTTGCATAATAATAAAGTGATGCTTCCCTTTAATATTACTGAAAAGTTTCCATTTTGAAGAATGTAGGAAACAATATGAAGTGGTTAGTTTGCACAAGTCCTGACTGCCAGTTTTCCCAGTTAAGCAAAACTGGCAAATGTGATTTACTTGCTGGCAAAACATTATTTATGTTTTGAAGTTCAGTTCTGTTTTGCTGTGACTTCATAATCCATTTCATTTATTGTTTATTTTGGATAATTAAAGCCTCTTCCTGTTGCAGTGTTAAATGTTCTTTGGGATATTAAAGTTTATTGATCTTTTAGAGGATGTACTTGAATTATTATGGCAATATCGTTTATCACAATAATTTCTGGGACAATTTATCGTCCAAGAAAAATGTTATTGTGAAAGAGACCAAAGAATAATACCAAAAAACACTGGGATTAAATCAGAATGTGCTGCTGAATTAGATTAAAGTTAGTTTGTGACAAAAATGGACATTTTACAGTTTTACAGTAGCATCTTGGGGCCACCGAGTTTCCATGGCAACATGTAGAGTTTGCTAAATGATGCTGGGATTTAACTGGAGCACCATGCTGTGGTCAGATGGGTGAAATAATGAAACAATATTAAACAAAGGATGTAAAAAAGCATTTTACTGAGACATTAAACTAACACGGCCGACGCCGTTTCCCCCCGAACAGACATGAACGGCGTCCTATTTTTAAACATGCGAAAGCCCACAGGTCAGAACAGATTGCAGTTAATCTAAAAGAGGTTGTTTGAATTATACATGAAAGCACTCTTCTATTCAACACTGCAATGTGTTCACCCATGAAGACACACAGGAGAGGAAGAGACTCTGATGTCAAAACGAATGAAGCTGAAGAAACACCCAAATAAAACTATTATGTTTATAAAGCTTTAACATTTTACAGTGGGAGAAAGTGAGGATTATATCTGCACAGCGAACAAAGTTTGGTTTCTTTTGCTTTTAAATTGGCTTACAAGCATTTACTGCAGAAAACTGAAGATGAAGAGCTCTTAAATTGTTTAGTTTAGCTGAAAACAGCTAGATTTATTCATCATCACTTTGGGAAAATGTAATCTACAGGAACAGAGCGTGATGAAGCTGAGTTAACTCACCAGATGGTTTGCAACGCAGAGCCATTTGGCTCAGCTGCTGCTGTGATAAAATGCTTCAGCGCTGCAGCTAATGACTGCAGGGAAATCCACGGATTATCAGATCAGACGCTCCGTTATTTACTTATTTACTGCCTCGATTTTATAGGCTACGCTGAAAAGCAGATCATGTGCAGAATTAGGAAGAGTCTGAATAACTCAATGTGTCGCACAGTGAAACTAAACATCAGGCTTCCCACTAACAATTATTTTAATAATCGATTGTTGCTGCGATTAATCTGAAAGAAAATTAGCAAATTCTACAGATTTTCCATTTCACCACTTAAGATTTTTTACGCAGTATTACAAAGACATTTAAAAATTGCAAATTAATACATTCCTTTTTAAATAACAGAATAAACATTTTCATACGTTAAAGCGTCGCATTTCTTGACTGAATCCTGCGTCCACAGTAGGAGGTTTGGGTACAACAGATTTTCAGACAGGTTTTTTGTGTCTTAAATGCCAACAGTAAATTTATTTTCTATGGTTTTGACTTGATTAGTATCTGGATATGTTGTTTTTTTCAGAAAATTTATCTGTTTTGGGTCTGTATTCTCCAATTAATCAATTACTAAACTAGTTAATGATTATTTCAATAAACGATTAATCACAATTAATCTGAATAATCACAATTAATCTGAATAATCATTTTAGCCATAATTTAAATTATATATTTTCTCACAAACTTTAGTTTCTTATTAGGATTTTATGGGATAGAACAATACAAAGCTAAAAAAAGAAAAAGATTCAGTTTTAGACGTTTTTAACAAATATACTAAATGGTAAGTAAGCTTATGTACTCCGTCAATTTATAAACCAAAATGACACACAGGCAGTCTCTGGTGGCGTCAGAGAAGGCAGTTAAAGTTCACGGTCGTTTGCAGATGCTCTTGATTGGTCTCACCAGAAAAGCCTTTCTGCGAGTCTCCGCCCCGCCGCTCCTCCAGCAGGCTCTCTCCGTCACTCTGGATCCCAATCACTGTGGCTGTGGATGGAGGCCTGGACAGTGGAAACACAATGTGGCTTTATTTCCTCCTCTGCATTTCAATTACAAGAAAAGAAACCAAAGTACAGACAAGGCGCTGCCGATTTAAACTCAAGAACATGGATTAATATCAAGCATTAAACTCAACTTGCGCTCAAATTGGGGGGAAAATGTTTCTTACCTAAAGGGTACAGAAACTTTTCTTTCTGAATGCCATCTTCTGTTTTTGCTATAAAGATGTTAAATTAAATAAACAGGGTTCCTACAGATTTTTAAAGATTTAAATTTAAGACCATAAAACTGTAAATATAGAGGATTATTGAAGTGAGCCAGTGGCAAAAACAATTACCAATGATGGTCTCAAAAAAAGCTTGTGAGCTAAATTTAAGACCTGCGATTAACATATTTAAGACCAATTTACTTTTTTTAATGAATCCAAGACATTTTAAGGCCTTAATTTTAGGTGCTTCAATTTAAGGCTTTTTACATCCTTAATTTTTTGGCCTTAGAAGTTATAAATATAACAAATTATTTTTATTAATCTTTTATCGTTTGGCTCTGTTCAATACCTGCTACGGTTATTAAAGTCTACAAGAAGAAACATGTTCTTCAAACTTACGTTTTGAAACAGGGATCCCCCGACATGAGCTGCGTACCGATGATAACCTACGGAGAATAAAACGGGTTTTAAATCTGATTATTGCCTTGTATTTAAAGTAAAACATAATTCCTCTCATCCAGAAACAAACTGAGGTGATTCTGCACACAGATGTTACCTTGAGAATGGAGTTATCCTGCCGGGTATTTTTGGTATCGTAGCCTTCCAGCAGACATCTCCGAGTTGTGTTTCCTGAGCCGGCAAACTCTGCTAAATTCAGATCTGCAAAACCGAGCTGAAGGAGACAAAAACAAAACAAGGTGAACCTTTTTTCCACTTCCTGTCTGCAGATACAAACATTCGACAGGCGGGAACATGAGAACAAAGGAATAAAATATCTTTTACGGCTCAGTTTTCCTGTGGCTGGTTGCTACGGAGATTAGAATATGATCTCGTTGCTCAGCAGCAAATTAATAAAATAAGTAATTCATTTTTTAAAGTAGGAAAACGTACATAAAAAAATCTTCTTTGATAAATCTGAACCGGGTGAAGTTAAAACTTGACGGGTTTTGGCTGAAATGGATTTACAGGCATTTTTTTACCTTAAATGCAAAATGTAGAAACATTTTGAACAGTTTTGGCTGAAAATGTTTTTTCCCAGTTAACGATTAATTGATTGGGATTAATTGTTTCAGCTACAAGAAAACAGCAAAACTTTCTTATTTCTACAGTAAGTGATGATAAAATAGTCCAAAAAGAAAAAAACAAACATTTTCCAAATATTAAGCAAATATTGACTGCTTGTCAATATTTGCATTTCCAATATTTGTATTTCACCCTTTAAGTACATAATGATCACCTTTGCGTACGCTTTTCCACCCTTGAGCTCCTGAAAAAGAAAAAAGCAGAAAGGTTAGAAGCAAGATGATAATCTGTCAGTTTTAATCCCTGACATGTCAGATTGTGATTATGAAAAGGAACACAAACATAAATAACTGAATTCTCCTCCTGGTGAATGTTATTTCAGGTTTCACATCAAACTTTCAGGTTTCAGTTCGGAGCCAGAATCTGAACAGTTTACCAACCTTCCTGACCGAGACGCGACACATGCAGGGGTCCAGCACGCCGGTTCCTGCGCTGGCGCTCATCTTGCACGGAAAAGAGAAGCGCTTCCTCCATCGGACGCAGTTGGCCTGCACCGGCTCCCTGCAGCAGGAAGTCACAGAGGATTAGATGACCTTTCAGCGCGTGTCAGGTCATCAGGCTGCGTACGGCGGCTTTAAAGGCCAAATTTCAACCCAACGTTGAGGATGATTGTGGCAAAAACTTTTATTAAGACGTTTCTGTTCCAAGTATGAAAATTATTTTAGCACAAAACAAGGCTGAATAAAAGTTTTTGATCTTTTTGTTGCTACAGTAACTCCTGGTGCAACGGAAAATAGATTTGAGAAAGTTGAGATGCACCGACTGATTAGGCTTATTTTGGACAATATTATCATTATTTGAAATGATTTTTTCCTTTTAGTTTTGATGCATCTGTTCAGCACTTTGGGATTTAAACACTTCATAAATAAATGATGGTAGATTTTATTCTGGTAATATTATATCTACTCTCAGACTATTTTCGAAATATAACTGAATGTGACTTTATTCTCATATTAGTTCCACTTCTTTCTCATATCAGGTTATTTTTGTGATTTTCTCAGTTCATCATCATTTCATATTTTATTTTTCTAATGCTGCACCGTACTAAATAAATCCACTGACACCAGATGAATACATTCTGGTTCCAGTCAACACAAACTGGTATCAATTATCCTGTGATTTTCTCGATAATTGATCTGATTAATTGCTGTTTTTGCTTCATGTGACGGGAATCCACGCGTTGCGATGGCAGAAAAATGGCTTCCCAGCCCGTTGTGCACGCGAGTTCCCAGCAGAACGACGGGATGAAGTGAAAGAGAAAGGAGAGTGCGTGGGCAGAATTACGATACCACAGATGGCTTCACTTTCACTGGCGTCGTCTGCTCTCCCTCTCACATCTCCGATCTGTTTGTTCAGCCCGACATGCCGTAAATTACCTCACTTTCTCCCAGTTCTGGAGGTTTTTTCCTTTCAGTGTTTCCACATTTTTAAAGAAAGGCAACATGTTGTTAAATGTAGAAGAAAATGGAGTTAAAAATCAGCACCATGTGGTGAAATGTGTATTCTGCTCCGCCTCACTATAAATAAAAACCAGCAGATGTGTGACTAATGTTGTACAAATGCTGGCTTCATCCCGAGTGAATAATCTTGGGAGGGAACTCCCAGCGTCGGGATTCTGGCTCTTCTTCATGGTTCACGCTCTGCGGCTCGAAGCGTTGCTCTGTGCTGATAAATCCGATTATCCGCTGTGAGACGCTCTGGGTTGAATAAATCCCGCCTTTCCTTTCTGTCAGGTGTCTGGCTAAACGACAGCAGCTCTCAATTCCAAGACAATAGATTCACTTAAAGAGAACAACTGAACTGAACTACAGTTTGTTACAATGGAGAATTAAGGGAATCAGGTCAAAACATCACGAGAATCAAATTGCAAAAGAATACAGAGAAATAGCAGGATTTAGTTAGTATTGAGAGAATAGTCATTAAAACTTTATTCTCGTAATATTACGACTTTATTCTTGTGCTATTACGTCTCGTTATTGCGACTTGTCGTATTTTGCGACTTAATTTGCGTATCATTACGACTGTCTTGTATTGTTACATTTTTGATCTTGATTTATTACAACTTTTTTTTGTTATTCTTGTTTTATGACAACTTATGACTTTATTCTAGTCCAAGAATAAAATTATTACCACTTTATTCAGAAATTATTGCAACAAATTTATTCACATAAAGGCTTTATTTAAGTGTTATTATGACTTTATTCATGTATTATTATGACTTAAACGTATTTTGATTTTAGTCATGTATTCTCTTTATTCACATCTTATTACGACTTTATTTTTGTAATTACAACAATTCTCGTAATATCACGACTTTATTATTATTACAACTTTGCTTTTACATATTTTTATGTCTATTCTCGTAATATTACAACTTCCTTCTCATTATTACAAGTTTATTCTCATGATTTTATGACTTCAATCTGTTTATTTTTTCTTTCTTCTTCTCCTCTGTAGTTTTTTGACGTGTCTGAACAGCAGTTTTCCATCTAGGTCTTGATTAAAAGTGATGAAGCAATAAATGCCCAGAGATTGGAATCAGACAGTTTTTTTAAAGTCAGCATTTCAGTCAAATGCTGGAAAAAAATGAAAGAAAACATAAAATATGTCAAATAAATTCAGAAATTAGTCTGGGTGCACGGATTCCAATTTTCTAGCTGGTCTCTGACTTTTAAAAAGCCGAACCTGCCGACTCAGATTTTGGCCAATGGTGGCTTGAAATTAACTAATTGGTTTTGGCTGGGAAAAATGTGATCAGTCCATCTAATTAAATGTAAAAAAAAAAACCCAGATGTACCAAAGAAAGCAAAGGGGAACAAAGCAAACATCTAAAAGTGAGAATAACCTATAAACAGCTGTTATTGCCACAAATCAAATTATCCTGTTTTTTTGTGCAAATGTTTCAGGTGGTTTTGCATCACCCTGAAACAACGGCTCTCCTTTCGGTCAGCGTTAAAGCCCATCTTATTCAGCAGCTGGACTTTTCCTGCGTCATCCTGTCGGCAATAACAGCATAAACATGAGTCAGTAACTCCGGGTTACGGTGAATAAAGGATGCAGGTCATTTCCTGTCGCAGGCAGCCGCTGCGACGTCGTCTTTCTCTACAGTTTTACAGTTTGGTGATATTTCCAACCACTGCTTTTAAACGGTTTTACAGCTAAAGAGTCACATGACCCTGACAGGGTCAACTGCTCTGCTTTTAATGGTTTTTTCTTCCATCTGTTCATAATTTGAATATTTTCATAGAAAAAAAAAAACAGTTATTTCATGGTTTATTACCAACATTACACCCATACTTGCAGCATGTGATATATATAAAATGTATATAACATGATAAATAATGTAACTGTCAAAAACAAACTATTAATTCTGATCTTCTAGAATTAATAGGATGAATTATTTGACATATTTGTCTATAAAAATGTATTAAATTACTGTCAGCAGCCTTTGCACATGTATCCCTTGTAGGACTTCAGATTGTAAGTTTAACAAACAACTTGAATTATTTCCACATGAACAGTTTTTGATTTAAAAAAAAGTAGTTTCATCTTCCTGACAGGAAACTTATATTATCGCTTGGCTGAGCTGACGCCTCAAACTCAGGATGAACAAAGCAGACATGGAGAGTCATGAAAATATTTTTTAAAAATATGTTTTTGACATGTTTGCTCCAAACAAACTCTTCCATATCGGATTTATCCGGTGCTTTTTATATTAGCAATCACATTTGTTGGGATTAACTTCAAAAACTTGAGTTAAGATTTCAAACATCGGCCAAATCACCCGAGAGCTGACAAAGGGGTGTACTTTCTTTTTACTTTCTTTTTAACATGACTGCACTCATCTCAGTGCATCTATACGTTTCCATTGCTTGGAATCAACTAATAAAGATCCAAAGAATGTCAATTTTTGTGATCCAGCAAATGCAAGCTTGAAATTTCTTAGTTTTTAATTGCAAAACAAACAAACAAACATAAAAAACAGAATAAAATGATCAAGCTTTTTCAGAAGATACCAATTTCCAGTTTTTCCTTGAGATCTGAACGGCCGACTCTGTACTTCGCTCTCAAAGCATCGGGTTGGCTTGTTGTGTGTAGGGAACCAAAAATCACAGTTTTGGTTACACACACACACACACACACCCACGCACGCACGCACGCACACACACACACACACACACGCACGCACACGCACACACACACACACACGTTTCTTTCATACAGGCAGACTGGTGCCCATTGTTTTTAAATTACCTTCTTCCAACCAAAATACATAAAATCTTACAGCAATTGTGACAAGTTTGTATGCATTGATGCTCAGCGGTTACCATCCGGCATCACTGGAGTCCAGAGTTTGGTTGGGAAGCTTGTCACAATGACCAATAAATCATTTCTATGATTTATCATTTTTCTCTTTCTACCAAAAACTGGATGATAAAAATCTTCAGTCTGTTTTTACTGTTACTGTTACTGTTCTTCCTCAAACGAAGAAAACTTTAGTATGAGAAGCATCTTAAAGAACAGTTTTGTTATTTATAAAATAGATCCATAATTTTAGAGCTTTTTCCATTTCTGTGTGACTAAATTGGCTGTTTTAATAAACATCTCCTATAAGTAACATATTTATTACAAATAGGGCTCAGGTGTATTATATACATTACGGTACAACAGTACTTCCCTTCCAACTGATCTGCAAATCAGATATTAAATAAAACACTCTGCAGGTGTTACCTTCACGACTTGAAGATAAATTGGATTTTTGAGGTACAATTTAGAAAAAGTTGAAGTACAAATTTATCATTCTATGATATTATATTATTTTATATTTAACAAAAATATCCTGAACGATGGTTAATTTTACATCAGCTTTATCACCAAAACAAACATTTCATTTGACTAATTGGCTCGTTTTTAACGTTAGTCATGTAGCATTTAGCTAACTATCTGTTAACGTTTCTGGACGGGTTAAAACCACAGAATTAAACGCCAAACGGGGACAGAAAACTGGCTCCAATGAAAGTATTTTCCTTTTTACCGTGAAGATTCCTCGGAGAAGCCGCCATCCAGCAGCCTGACTTTACAGAACAGGACGCCGTTTACGATGGGGACCGACGACAGCTCGTCCAGCTCAAAATCCACCCGGAACTTGAATTTCTTCTTCTTCATCATCATTAAATCCATACACGGTCCCGGCGGTTGCGAGGAGATGCTCCGATCCGAGGCGTCGCGGACATTACAGCCCCATTGTGTGCTCTTCTTCTGGCTCACCGGAGTGTTGTTGTGGGAGGACGGCGGAGGTGGAGCTCCGGATGACAACAGACCGTCAACGCCGCACACGCAACGCTAAATGGATGTGCTTCCTGTTTAGGCTTTCAAAGTAAAAGCATAAGGCGGACGTCCCACTATTTTCGTACCAATGAAGCAAAAATGTTTGTTTTTGTTGAAATCGTAATTAAATCGTGAATTAAAAAGCAAGTAAAATATTTAACTTGACTTACATCGGATTTTTAGAGCCATGACATTTAAGGATGAAAAGGAGAAGTAAATTTCTACTAAGACATTTTCTAGAAAAAACAAATTCATTTCTGACTGAGAAGTCAGAAATTTGATAGAAAAAAAATAAGAAATTTGTAGATTAAAAGGATTTCAGATAAACAGGAAATTTCTGAGTTTCAAAAAATGCAAATTTGCTAGAAAAACTCAGAAAATTTTAGATAAAACTTGGAAATTTCAAAGTTAAAATTTTGTGACTTTTGAAACCTCAACTTATGAATCTGAGAAATTTCATTATTCTCAATTTTCTGATATCAACTTTTGGGTGTTTTCCAGCAATTTGTAATCTTTTCAGATTCAGACATTTCCATGTTTTCCTAGAAAATGTCTGAGGGTTTTCTGGCAAACTTTCAACTTTTCAAACTCAATAATTTCCATGTTTTTTCCATAAAAAAACCCCCATGGAAATAAATAATAATGTTGTTTTGAGGCCATTTTCAAGTCACAGTTTGATGATGGCACAATAACACATATGAGTTTTTCTACTTACTAAAACTTGCTTCTAACAGATCTTTGTATTTATAAACTGAAAAGAAAATTTATCACAACTTGTCTCATGTGTTTTTCTCCACACATGAAGTTGTTTAGTAAATCTGATGATTGATTGTAATGAAAACTGAAGTACAATTTCCTCATGAAATTCTGTTTAATAAACTTTTTCTGAATTTTTGAATAATAAAGGGTTCTTTAGCAGTCAATCATTATTATCATTATTGTAGTACAAACTAAAAGGTATATTTTTAAAAGCCTGCATCAATATGCATACAATATTTTCAGTTGCAATGCCTGTAAATTCTACTTGAGATTCATTTTAATGAAAAAAAAATTGTTATATTTTTATTTCTACTTGTCAGCATTTTTATGTCGTCTTAATATATATAAAAATGCCTCTTTTACTTTTAAATACCTCTAGTTTAAAGAGAAATGCAGCGGTGACAACTTTAATCCCATTGAGTTTCAAAATAAAAGCCCGCCTCTTTTCTCGATCTCCCCCTGCCGGTCACACGGAGAACAGCAGCACCGATGGTACAGATTAAAACAAAGCGGAACCGGCTGCTGGCGTCTCGTACGTTGTCGCCACCTCGTGGTTAAAACTAAGCATTGCAACGTTTTGAAATGTTTCTTTTCGTCAAATAAATAAAACCTGGACGCGGAAATTTTAGTCAAAGCGAGTCAAAAGTTATTATTCTAATTGAGGTGCCGAGGGAGCTTTGGCGCCACCTGGAGGATTCTTTGGGGAATGCTGATATTGTCCACAGTTTGTGGCGATATTTGCAGCTTCTGCAGGTTTGTAAAAGCAAACATAAAGTTTAACATCAGCGCATGACTGGGAGGAGTTTCGGGAACAGTTTTCCGCTCCCCTGTAAAGTGTAGCAGCGGGATTTTCAGGTCGTTGGATGGGTGTGTCTGTAACATGTTTGCGCAGTAAAAGGAGGAGGTCTTTCCAGACCGACCGAGCCCAGTCCTTTCCCCACCCTGCTGCCAGCCTACCTCATCCGATCCAAACTTTTTTACTCAAATATTTTAATCCATTTTCTTTCCCACTCCAGGGACCCTGCAGTAGATTCCTCTCCAGGCTGCAGCGCGGATATTCTTGGGGAAATCAGACGTTGCGATCCTTCTGCCTGAAACCAGAAGCGCCAACCGCAGCAGCCGATCTGCGAGTTTCCCCATCGCTGTTGCTGCTCGGGTCGCGTCTGTGCAGCTCCGCAGGCCTCGTTACAAAGATATTTCCAGCCTAAGCCATGTATCCCGCACTGAGGAAGCTGTTCTTTACGGACTGTCGCTGCGCCGAAGATCCGCCCAAGACGTACAAGGATTTGTTCGCCAAGCTGGACACCAACAAGGATGGGAAAGTGGATGTTTCCGAGCTGAAGGCAGGCCTGGCTGCAATGGGCATCCAGACCGGGAAGGGGGCTGTCCAGGTAAAGCAGCAAACAATATGTGCAAAATATGTTAGTGAATTTAATACTCAGTGGTTTTACTGGACTGTGACAGCAAGATGTTTTATTCTAGTTCCCAACAATGTGTCAGGAAAGTTCTGATGAAAGGAAGAAACTTTTTGTCTTAACAAATATACCTTGACCCTAATACACATGAAGGTGAATTAGGAAAAATAAAAGTACATTTGCGCCGATAATAAACTCCGAAAAATGTAGATTAGTCTGAGAAATCTTTGAGAAAAATAAAACTTAGAAATTCACGAACATATGCAGCTTTTGGAGATTTTCTGAAACATAGAAATTTCCACGTTTTTTTTTTTTAAAAAAAAAAAAAAAGAAGATGTCAGATTTTATAGCAAACTTTTGACTTAATAAATGTCTCCCTTTTCTAGAAATTTGTTTTCCTTTTTTTTCAACTTTTCAAACTGAAATTTCCACATTTTTTCTCTAATTTCTGAGCTTAATCTCAAATTTTTATTTTTTTCCATCAAATTTTTGACTTTTCAAACTCAATTTTCTCTTCTTTTCTAGAAAACTTCTCAGATGTTTGTTTTCTAAAATCTACACATTCTTTCTATTTACAGTGGTCCTAACAGACCATTGCAAGAAACAAAACATTTCTCAAAACGAATCACTTGATCAATAATCGGACGTTACCACTGGCGCAAAACACGAAGAAGAAAAACAGGAACAGGAAGTATGTGGAGGATGATGAGGCAGCATATTTTTTAATGACGATACAGACAGTACAGCCGATCAATAATTAGATTTTATCTTTACGCTTTTAAAGTTTTTTTGCACATTAAATAAAATTGATTATTTTCTTATTTTTCCTACATAAGAATAAAATTACTTTTTGAATAAATAGCGGCATAACAGAATAAACTTGATCACACCATCAAATTAAATGTTTTTGTTTGAATTAGGGCTGCACTTCATGATTATTTCAGTTATTGATTACTAATTATATTAATAATAAAAGACATTTGCTGAAAATTATGTTCAGAGCAGGAATTAAGACAAAACTGCACAATGTACAATGCATTCAAAATAAAATATCTGTCTGCAAATATGTTTTAACAAAAAACTTCAGGTGTCCTCGTAGTTTTAGGCAACAAAAATTTTATTTTGTCAATTAAAAATGTTTTTGTAGTTTATGGACATCTTTTAATGTATTCCTAATATTGTATAAAAATGGTTGTGTTTTGATGAAAAATGTGTAAAACATTAAATTTTAATTTTAAAATTTTTTTTATAGATTAATGGATTGATCCGCAAAATAATTAATTACTAAAATATTAGTAAGTCGCAGCCCTATGGATTTGATTTTCTTAGCTTAGTAGATCAATTTTAGTCCAAATAATCAAACATTATATTTTTATACTGGTAACCAGTTTCTTGTTGATTTCCAGTTTTCATTTCAGTGTGGACAAAAGAAAATCCTGATAAATAGACAAATATCTTCCTTATTCTTCTATTCACAATAAAAATGGTCAAATAGGTAGAAAATAAATAATTTTTGTGAAAATAAAGGACTGATTGCATCTGTATAGGAGACTGATTCTTATGTAGCTTCATCTCACTATAAAAGAGGAGCCAAACACAATCTGCTGGATGGTTCAGGTTAGGGTTCGGGTTAGGGTTCGGGTTAGGGTTCGGGTTGGGGTTCGGGTTCGGGTCAACCCTCCCGACATGCCGGAGCGGTTTGAGGGAAGCTGCCTTGCTCTAGGGCACATTTCCACCGCAGTAAATACCAACTTTCATGTAAACCATACACAAAACCTTTTTTTAAGGTAACAAAATAATTCATCAAGGTTGATTTTGATTCAACGCTGTTAAAGTCCAGCAAGAACATTTTGAATTGACTTGAATAAAGAGAAAATATTGACAACCTGGAGGTGTTTAGATTCACTAATCAGCAAACTGCAGCGTAGAAATAAGAAACGGGGGAAGACAAAACAAACCAAAGCTTCTCTTCAACCTTATCTACAGTAAACATGTCTGCTTTGCATGACGTTGCTTAAAAACACACAGAAAGAATGTTTATCTTAATGATCACAACTATCTGGAGAAAACCCTGCAGGTCCAGGTGGGATAAAAAACACAGGAACAAACAGGAACTCAGAAAATGTGAAAGAAGTTAAGTCTGTAGTTAAAATCTCACTGTTGGCTGCGAGAGGAAGGATCTGCCTTCACTGGGTCAGAAGTGAGTTTGAAGAATTAACTTGGGGAGAGTCCACTGCTCTGTGTGACTCAGGACTGTAAAATAATAATAAAAAAAAGCTTTCTGTGACATGATAAGCAGTAATAAATCTGCACTGGTTGCTTTCATTTTCTCACAAGGCTTTTGGTTCAATTTATTATATTCTTTGATTCTAACAGGAGCAAAAATAATTACATTTTTATTCATTATTTAGAAAATAATAGGTGGAATATGTTTAACTTATGTAAAGCCGCAGGAAGTTTGCATATTTCTGATCTTAACCTATCGGATCTAAAACGATTAATAAATTATTGAAATAATAATTGTCAATTACAGTAATGATTGTATGTTTATTAATTGCAGTATCAAAAGGCCACTTGTTAAAATAACAACATACTTGGAGCAGTTATTCAGCCAAAACTGTAAAAAAAATAAATAATTAATAATAATAGAAAAAAAAATTATGGTGTTTGTAGTATTTTTTTGGTTTTTGCAGTTTTTGCAGTGTTCACTATGGGAATAGTTTCTTGCAACTTAGGCAATAAAATGTTTATTTTCTTATTCAAAAAAAGAATTGAATTGATTTATTTGCATCTAAAGGCTTATATGTTAAATCTGCAGAATGTGCTCATTTTTAAAGTGTGATTAATCGATTAATTGTCAGAATAATCTATTAATCAACAACAAAAATAGCTGTTAATTGCAGTTCTTAAAAGCACAAGGCTCAGACAGGAACTGAACTCTGAAGAGGAAGTTTATCTTTGCAGTATTCTGCCCCCAAGTGGCAGATTATGGGAACTGCTGCTTGTGTTAGTGATGGTGGAGTCGACATCTTTGTCTTCAGAGCTCAAAGCTCTGCCTTCACCCACAGAGGAGGTCAGAAAACACCGCAAAAACACCCAGGAAAAACCTGTGAAGAATCTGAACAGCTGATATTCTGTGTGTTTTTATCTTTAGAAAATTATTTCCTCTGCCGACAAAAACCAAGATGATGTGCTGGACTTCAACGAGTTCGCCAAGTACCTGAAGGAGCATGAGCAGAAGCTGCGCCTGACTTTCAAGAGCTTGGACAAAAACAAAGACGGTACGGAAAATGCCTTTCAGCTTTCAATTTAAAAATGCTGTTTGAGTTTATCTGCTTGAGCTGTGCTCATTTATCAACAGGTAAAATTGATTACATGGAGATCCAGCAGTCGTTCGCCGATCTGGGTCTGGAGATCACCAAGGAAGACGCAAAGAAGATCCTTCAGAGGTTTTTCTGTTTGTCTCTTATTGCTGCAGTTGATTAACTGGATCAGATACAGACTTATGTGGATTTCTAGAATTAGAAAGCTGAAAATGAAAGTGTAGCGTGAAGCGAAAGGCGGAGACCAGTGTGAGGGGCTGATAACCAGGGAGCGGTGGGGAGCGCAGTCACATGATAAAGAGCTTCTGAGAGGCCTGAGAAGAAAACTGACATAAATACTCGTCACTAAATCAGGTGTAAAGGAATTTCCTGAAACATTTGTGCTACTCTGATACTCAAATGCGATTCATTTAAGTTTAGAGAGAAACATAAATTGAATTTGACTTGAAAATGTGTTTTGATTTCTATATAAAATGCTTGATATTGATATATATCTATTGTTTGGTTAAAAGTTTTAATTTGATAGCCAGATGTGTTCATTCACCTGATCAGACACATTTTTTTCTCACTATCTGAAGTTAAATCAGACGAAACTTTTCTTGTTTTGGGTCAGTTATAATGATGAAAATGATTTCTATTTAGCAAATACCAGAAAACTTGGTGAAAAGAGTATTACATTATTTCAATGTAATTAAAATCTATCACTTATATTTATTATTTAACAATAATGAATCAATTTTGATTCCATTTCTCTGTATTTTTTTGCTTTTCTCATCCTCACTAGTCTCCTGCATCTATTTGTTTATCTCAGAAAAAGTTTTCCTGTGGAATAATGTTGCCAGTATCATGATATAATTTGCATCTGTGTGTTCAGAATGATGTGCTGTCTTTGCTTTCTGTTAGTCATTTGCATGAAGGCAAAAACGTTTCATTTTGATCCCGTCTCATGAAGCACCTTCTTGCACATGTTTGCCGATTCTGTTTTGGGCTTGTGTTAGCGTTAGGACTGAAACGATTAATCGGATTAATTGTGATTAATCGCGATTAATCAGCTATTGAAATAATCATTAATTAATTTAGCAATCAAGTAATCATTAACTGGAGTATAAAGACTCTAAAAACAGCCATTTACTGAAAGAGCAACACACTCAGAGCAGTAATTAGGCCAAAGCTGTTGCTTTTAAGATAAAAAACAACTTTTCTACCTAGATATTCACCAGGTTCAAATTGTATGAAAAAATGTCTCCTATTTATCGCCTTTTCCAATTATTAGTTTGTTAATCCAAAAAATAACCAACAGATCTGCTGTTGCTGTAGTGAAGTTGAGCAGAAAAGGCTGCGCTTTTCATGTTTGACGTATTTTTTAGCTGCAGATGCATCATTGTCTCCAAATAATCAAGCATACAAGCAATGCTGTTATCGTCGCGTTTAATAAAATCTGTAATTCCTTATTTTAAAAAGGAATCTAAATAGTTATTTTTTGCATGTTTTAATGTTTCTATAACATTGCATATAAAAATGCTTAAATTCAAATCTACAAAATCCAACTAATTGGTTAATCGTCAGAATAATTATTAGATTAATCAATAACTGAGATAAGGTCATAATGTTGCAGCCCTAGTTAACCTTTAGGAACATTTTCTAGTTTTTCCTATTATTTCCAGGTCTTGAGAGAGCCACAGTGTTGCTCATGTTTAGGGGATTGTATTTTATATTTGTCTGTTTTATAACCACTAAACAAAATACATTTGAAGCATTTACCAGTTTGTTTCAACATGACAAACTGGTGAAATTCAATAGATCTACACAAAGAAACGTAAAATGTCACATAAAGAGGTGGTAACGTGCGATGAATGAGCAAAAACAAAAAGTAGAACAGGATGTGTGTTGGTGAGTCAGAGGTTCGGTTTGAAAACCACAGCAAAGGGCGCGCGGCGACTTGCTGCACAGACACAAAGGGATTTAAGCAACAATCAGAAACAGATATAACAACATAAAGGTCGTTTAAGGCTGAACCTGATATTTACTCTATCAGTTATTCTGACGATTAATCAATTAATCAAATAAAACATAGCAAATTCTCCAAATTCTTCATTTAACCACTTGAGCCTTTTTTTAAAAAAATAACAATATTAGAAATACATTAAAAGATGCAAATAAACAAATGTATTTACATTTTTTTTAAATGGAAAAAACATTTTATTTCCTAAAATGCAACAACAAAGCATTCCTTTAGTGTGCGATTAATCATTTGTAGCAAAAACATCAACATATGAAAAGCTCAGCACTTTCTGTTTGACTTAATATCAATACAGCTTAGAGCTGATCAGTAGATATTTTTTATATTAATCAATTACTAGTTGAACAACAACATGTGCTCGATAGAAAATTTATTTATTTTACAGAATTTGACCTTCAGTGAATCTAAAACTGCCACAAGAAGAGTTCCCAGGGACACATTTTTATATTAAATTCATATATATATATATATATATATATATATATATATAAAATTTGTTGATGATTATTGAAATTATTGATTAATCATGATTAGTCCGATTAGTTGTTTAATTTGAAATGCATATTTTAAATGAAAATGTTGTTCTCTGTTCTCCAGTATTGATTCTGATGGTACCATGTCGTTGGACTGGAATGAATGGAGGGAGCACTTCCTGTTGAACCCGGCAACCAGCCTGCAGGAGATCATTCGCTACTGGAAGCACAGCACGGTAAGAGTAGCCATCTTGTTTTTCACCAACAACTAAAGAGAAATCCTCCAATTACTATAATCTGACATTACTCCATTTTTGTTTACATTTCGTGAGGAAGGAAGTTGCGCTCAGTGTCTTCTTTAAAGGTTTTCATGTCGTTTCCTTCAGTGGTTCTTGGTGCAGCGCCCCCACAGGGCGAGGAGGGGAAATGGTTTTTCAAATGGTTTGGTTCATTTGACTTAGTGCAGTAAGAAAGAAAACTGCAGCAGCTGAAAATGTAACAAATGTTACAACTTTGGTCTCCAGTTGAACTGAATCTACCAGGTAATCAGTAGTGAAAACACCTTTAATCTACAAAACGGAAGGAAATTAAAGGGGCAGTTTTATGTGCTTTCACATTGCCATTTTAGAGAATAATGAAGTAACTGTGTTAACTTCAGTGGCTACAAAAATGCTATATATATCAAATATGATTTAAGGGAAAATTGACTTGGTAGTTTAACACTTGAAATTACCTCTTTATTATCTCTTTAAAAACTCCTGCTCTTTCTAAAACTCCCAACATGGCTCCTCTATTAAGGAGCCATTATTATTATTATCAACATTTTTACCAGCATTTCACTGAGAAGTAGCTCCTATAATAAGCTCAGCAGATCCACAAGGTGGTTGCTAATTGCTGCCGGCTAGTCTGAAGGAACTGAGTGGGGGAGGGCTGCTCTGTAATGCAGAGGTTTCGAAAGGAGGAGATGCGCCTTGAAGGCGGAGCTAGGTCCAACAAGGCGTTTAGCACAAGTGAATCATTGGTATGGAGATTAAATGATTTCTCAAACATGCATGAAAGAATAGAAGCAAAACTCTAAGTACGATTTTGATGAGGGAATCACATTATAACATGATCTAAAGCTGAAAAAGTAGATTTTTTCATTCCTCCTTTAAAGGAAATATGCTGTGATGTTCGGTTGTTTTTCTACGTCTAACAATCCTTTATGATTATATATCTTGATTTTGGTACCTTAGATATTCCACTCATTAATTTATTTTGCTCATAAAATTAAATATCTTGAATTTCTTATAAAATACTAGAGCCCAGAAACAGAGCTGTGTCTAATCTCTGATGCTCACCGTCTCCATTCAGTGTGGATAAATCTAAACGCAGCCGAGATGAGCTAATTTCAATCTGACCTGCGTGCAGATTAGCCCTTCAGAGGGATTTGGAAGGGATGAGTAGAAAGGAAGAGCAGAAGAGTAGGCATGAGGAGCCGGGACTTCAGCATAGATCCTGGCTCTTTATTAGAATCGTGTGGAGGGAAACAGGAACTTGTGGCTCTTTGAAGGCTTTGGACGCCCATGGCTCTGCTGCAGCAACATGCTAACTGGTTTTTACTCGAATTTGAAGATGGAGGAGGGGTCTTCGAGGTGGATGTGGTAGGTTTTCACAATCTGTTGACAATCCTCCATTAAATGATAGAAACTATAAATTCAGCTGTTTTCAGTGGGAAAATAATCTATTAAAAAAAAAAAAGAATTTCAGCATCAAGTTAATTTGGAAAGTCTAAATTTGTTGACTTTTGAAATTTTTTCTTAAATTTTTTTAGCTTAATCTCAAAAGTATCTTTTTTAAAGTCAAATTTCTACTTTCTTTTCAAACTTAGAAATGTCTTTTTTTTGTCTGAGATATTAAAATTTACTTGTTTTTTCCATAAAATTTGAGTGCCTTGGTGGAAATAACTCATCATATTAGGCCATCATAATTACTATTATTTGTATTTCATTCTCCTAATATTACAACTTTATTCTGGGAACATTAAAACTTTATATTATTTAGATTTCATTGTCACATCTTGTAACATATTGTCATGCCCTTGTAACATTATGACTTTATTTAGTTAAAAAATAAATCTTAGCCTGACTCGTTTGGCCTGAATTCAGGGTCAAAATAAATACAAACTGTAAAACAAGATGGCGACCTTTGGAACCCCAGGAGTGCATTGGGGGGAAAAAAAAATCCAGAATAACCAAAAATTCAATGTTTGATTGATTAAAATCTCTTTATTGCCCATCTCTAAAACTTTGACTTGTTCGTGATGGAACCAGTTGTGGGATTGAATCAGATTTCATGAGAGTGAATGTGTTTCCTCCAGGTTCTGGATATTGGCGACAGCCTGACCATCCCAGATGAGTTCACGGAGGAGGAGAAGACAACGGGTTTGTGGTGGAAACAGCTGATGTCGGGAGCCGTTGCGGGAGCCGTGTCCCGCACAGGAACTGCGCCGCTGGACAGAATGAAGGTCTTCATGCAGGTGCGTCACAAGCAGTTTTATGGTAATTTTGTCCTTTATTGGGTCTTTCAACATAAATTGTTGTTTATTATTGTGTCCAATAATTCCAGGGATCAGCTCTGATCTTTATGTTAAATTATTTTTATGGAAACAATTAATCTAATCCATTAGTAGCTTCGGTTTGCAGTCTTTTAGTGATTTAGCCGCCGTCCAGCAGAGGGCGCTGCTCGCCATTCTTAAGCGCAGCCGCGCGAACAGAAATTAAAAATGGCGGCAGGATTATTCTAGAACGAGAAGGAGAAACGGCGATGCAAAATGCGCTTTATTCGGCTTTATTTGGAAAGATAAGCTCTCGACAAACTCCTTACTGAAATGTTCTCCCTGATGGCGCTGATTCAGCCATCAGGTAGATGGCTGAATCAGCGTCAACTTCTCATTTAAAAGTGGCTGCTAGCCTCGAAGGTAAGGCTGCGATGACAGGAAGGCGCAGGAAAGTTTTAACAAAACAAAAAAAACAACTAATCCCAGATATCGAGGTTGATTTTGAGGGATGTTGTGACTTAAATCACTTTCTGAAGGGAAGTTTTAACTTTTCTTCAAGCCCAAACAAACGGTAATTCTGTATGCGTGTCTCTGTTCGTGGGTAATTACCGTAAGTTGCATAAAACGGCGCATCAGAGCTGAAGTAGATGAATCTTTTTTTCTTTCTACAATGGTCCTACTAAGCTGTTGTTTTTTCACATATTTTATTCTTTTCGTCTTTCATTTATCTATTTATCAGTCTAAGAAATTCCTATCTTAATGTATCTTATAAATTTGTCTAATTTATTAATCTGGCAATTACAATTTTCTGTTTATTCAGTCAGTGTTTAACACAAAATATGAAAAAGTAATCGATAACTTGTATCCTTCTGGCTGAATCTGCTTTTAGGAATCAGCTTTAATTCTTGTTTTGTTTAATCTGCAGGTTCACGCCTCAAAAAGCAACAAAATCAGCCTGGTGGGAGGCTTTAAGCAGATGTTAAAAGAAGGAGGGGTGGCGTCTTTGTGGAGAGGAAACGGCATCAACGTCCTGAAGATTGCCCCGGAGACAGCCATTAAATTCATGGCATACGAACAGGCATGTATTTTTATAATTTGTTGAATTCTTTTGCGTATTTCAGATACTTACTGAAGTGTCTCCTCAGTATAAGAAGCTGCTGGCCAGTGAACCGGGGAAGATTCAGACCCATGAGAGGTTCATGGCGGGATCGTTGGCTGGAGCCACGGCGCAAACTGCCATCTACCCCATGGAGGTGAGCCAAGATGGATTTACACCGCAAAAACACAAAGTCTTACCAAGTATAAATATCTTACTGCACTAGAAATAAGACAAAACCAACTTACAAGTAACTTTTCATCAAGATATAGGAGTCAATAATTACTTAATGTTATTTAAAAAGTGCTAGTTTCACAGACAGATTAATTATAACGTTAGAAAATATCTTATTATAAGTGAAATAATCTCCTGTTGGAACTAGTCATTTTTAAAAAAAATCCATACTAAGGAATTGTTGACTTAAAACAAGCTTCTATATTTTACTTAAATATACTTATAAGTTAGTTTTTTCTTATTTGAAGTGTACTTAGATATTTGCACCAGAAACTAGACCAAAAATACTTGGTAAAATTGTATGTTTTGCAGTGTAGGAATCAATTTCCAATTCTTTTTGATCTCAGTTTGAGCAGGTTGAACAAATATTGCAAATTAGGTTTTCAAGTAAATTAAAAATGAGCAAATTTTGACCTTTCTTCCTATCACAAAAGCAAGTCATGCTGGTTTGCTGCAGTAATTCACAATACCAATAAAAAAATAAAAAAAACTCAAGAAGATTTTCATCTCAGGATTTATACTTTGAGGTATAAACTATAAAAGTAAAATTTCTCAGTGCTTGAATGATTCAACCTGATGCATCATCAACCAGAAATCAGAAACTTTATTCTTGTAACATATTTGCTTGTTCCAATTGAATTATCTTCCACTTTTTTTCATCATAAACTTTGAAAAGTGTCCAGAGAAGATGCAAATTTTCAGTTTCTGGCAGTTTTATATCCGGTTGATCAGAATATGTTGAAGTCAGAAAGTTGCAAAACAAGTTCAGCGTGACACATTTCCTTTCTACTTCAAGTCAGACTTTTTGTTTTTATTGTACTTCCCTAACTCATTGTGCTGAGTTAGGGAAGTACTGTTTGGATAGTTATCCAAACAGAGGGTAATATCAGCAATTTTCAACCTCAAAATTCAGAAATTTCCAAGTTTTTCTTGAAAATTCTGGCTCCTCTTTTTAGTAAATGTTCAACTTTTGAAACTACTAAGTTTTATTGTGGTTTCTAGCAGCAAATTTTAACTTTTCAAACTTGGAAATTTCTTTTTCATCCAGCCACTTTTTTAGATTGATTTCAGAATTTACATATTGTTTTTCTAACAAATTTAAACTGCTTAAAATTAAAAATTTCAATTTTTTTCCAGAAAGTTTCTTAGATTCATCTAAACATTTATGGGGTTTTCCTTTAGTAAATGTTCAACTTTTCTAACTCAGAAATTTCCAAGTTCTTTTCAAAGAAATGTCTAAGATCCTTAAATTTTAGGGGTTTTCTTCTTGTACAATTTTGACTTTTGAAACTCAGAAATGTCTTTATTTTTTTCTCAAATTTCTGTGATCTTAAAGTTTCTGATTGTTTTTGTAACATTTTTCCACTTTTCAGATACATTTCCATGTTTCTTCCAGAAAATTTTAGATTAAGCTCAAAATGTATTTGCTTCTTTCAAATTGCAAATTTTAAAGTCAGAAATGTACAAGTATTTTTCAGAAAACTTAATAAATTAATGTCAACATTTTTGAGATTTTCCTAAAAATCTTTCAAGTATAAAACCTTTTTCTAAAATATTTCTGAGTTTTATGTCGAAATGTGAGTTTTTTTCCAGGAAGAAAAAAAAACGGAGCCACTTTGCTGATTGGTCGTCTGGATCTCGTTTCCTCAGGTGATGAAAACTCGTCTGACGCTGAGAAAGACGGGGCAGTACTCAGGGATGTTCGACTGCGCCAAGAAAATCCTGCAGAAGGAAGGAGTCAAGGCATTTTACAAAGGATACGTTCCCAATATTCTGGGCATAATCCCATATGCTGGGATAGATCTGGCTGTGTACGAGGTTTGTTCCAATAACTTGGATAAATTCAATCTGTAAATAAATCAGGACTGATGTTTCCTCAATCTCTTCCCAACAGAGCTTAAAGAACTTCTGGTTGTCCAAATACGCCAAAGACACAGCGAACCCAGGGGTTCTGGTGCTGCTGGGCTGCGGTACCATTTCCAGCACCTGTGGTCAGCTGGCCAGTTACCCGCTGGCGCTGATCCGCACTCGTATGCAAGCTCAAGGTAAAGGAAAATAACTTAAATACAATAAATATGTAGCTAGAAATATGAATATCCCTTTAACTTGTTGGATACAAGTTAATGAACATTAAGAGAAGTAAAAAAAATCCACTAAAATATCCATAATTTTTATTATAAATTAAGTTAATTCATAATGAGAATGAAATCATACAAGAATAAATTTGTAATGCGAGAATAATCAAAATATTTTAATAAATAAAGTTGTTCTTCTACAAGAATAAAATTTTAATATTACAGGAATAAAGTCATGAAAAAATTGTTTAAATGTTTTTTTTATTTTCTTAGCATGGCCTGACTACTCCCTTGTAAACTAACTAGCTTTTATGTGACTGCCATGGTTAATTGCTAATTTATTACCAGTTGACTGGATGAAATTCATACATTTCTGTGGCGATATTGGTATGAAATTCCTTTCTTTAATGATCTTAAAGTCTTTAAAAGTTTTACATTGGAGTTGTTGAAATAAACCCTGAAAAAAATTCATTTTTTAAAATCCAATCTGAGTTTTCCTTATGCAATTATTACGCGCTACAAGTTCACAGATGTTAGTTGACTGATTGTGCAGCCGTGTTGAATGGATCGTCTTTCAAATAATCCAGACTTAAGGAAGTTTCTAGAAGAGCAAAATGTTCTTGTGAACTCAAAACTGTTTTAAATTAGGATTAGGGATTTAGTGACGTAAGCTGAGGTTCAGCTGAGGATGTTTTTAGTGTCATGAAACAGAACTGGTTCTTAATGGGTTTTATCTTCACGGCCTGTTATGCAACAAACACAGAGCCGGTAATAGATTAAATCAGAATCTCTGCTTCTACTTTAAATTAATTCATAATTTTATGTTTATTTTTAATGTCATGTCCTTAAAATTAGGAAATTTTAAGGACATTATGTTCATTAATACATAATTTGAACATGAAATTGAAAATGTATTACGTGGATTAACCACTTCCATCTTGGAAATAGTGAATTAATTTATAATAACAAGGAACATTTAATTTTTTTTTATGGTGCATTGAGGAATCTAAGTAAATATTTTACATAAAACCACTTTTATTAATGTTTAAATGGAAAACATTTAACATCTTCCCACATACTTGCGTATGTAGAAATTTATGAATTTAAAAATGTATTTTGTGTTGTGTATATTTTTTATTTAAATGCTTAAAAAAAGCAGGAAAAACAAGCTTAAAGTCATAATGTTGCATACTTCATTTAGTTTATTGATCCCAAATGGATATTAAATTAAGGAAAAGTGGTAATATTATGAGAAGACAAATCAATTTTATTTGACTTTATCATCAATATGACTTTTTTTTTTTTTATCAATATGACTTTATTCTTGTAATTTTATTGTTTACATGTTTCATTAGCACAAACCATGTCATAGAGGTGGGCATTGCTAACTTAAAGGTTATTTACATTAACCTTAAAGCACGATCATAAATAACTCCAATAACACTAAAGTGCCTTACCAACATGGTATTTAGTGGAAGCTAATGCTCAAGTGCTAACAGTAGTATTAAAGTGAAAGCTCTAACATGGTATTTAGTGGATGCCAATGCTAAAATGCTAACAGTAGTATTAAAGTGAAAGCTCTAACATGGTATTTAGTGGAAGCTAATGCTAACATGCTAACAGTAGTATTTTGTGAAAGATCCAACATGATATTTAGTGGAAGCTAATGCTAAATTGTTAGCTTTGTCCATGTTGACACCCTCCATGTGCCTCTCCGTCTCCGCAGCGTCTCTGGAGGGCTCTGAGCAGCTGCCGATGGGCCGCATGGTGCAGAAGATCCTGGAGAAAGATGGCTTCTTCGGACTTTACCGCGGCATCCTGCCCAACTTCATGAAAGTGATCCCGGCGGTCAGCATCAGCTACGTCGTTTACGAGAACATGCGCTCTAGCCTGGGAATCCAAAAGTAAGCTGCAGAACCCTCCAGCTGCAGCCATTTTTACTTTCCATTCACACTCCCCATTCTTCAACTTGTTTACCTGGAGGTCACTAGCGGTCAGGCAGCTGAACTCCTATGGAGGATTTAAAGTGACAGCAGCACTTTAAAAATCCTGCTCGCTGGTTACAATGCAACCACAGCTTTAAGTGCACTGACACACTTTGGGTTAAATAACCTTAAATCTCTCAGAGAAGGTTGATGTAAACAGAAAACCTGTTCAGCCTCCATTCTTTATTTTACTTTTAATCAAACTGTGTCAATTTTGACTCTTCTCAGAAGTCCGAGCCATCCCCTGCTGTGTCAAAACCCCAAAATTATGTAAGATGTCTCTGAAAAATTAAAGTGCAATACTTTATCCCTTCAGGAAAAAATTGACAGCAGTATTTTTCCAGAGAGATATGTGGGATTTATTGTACCTTTAAGTAGAAGTACATAAAAATGTGCCTTAAGTCTTTTTTTATGTTTTCTTTTGCCTTTGGTTTATAGAAGATAATGTTTACAATAAACATCTAATGACGAATTAAGTTGTGAGCAGTTTTTTTTATTGAAAATACCAACAGACATGAACCTCAGTTTACGTCACTGAAGTTCAATGTGACAAACAGGCGAGACATTATCTCAGAATGAATTCAATTCAGGCAAAAAAAAAATTAAGGTTCATAGTTCACTTAAATACTCTGAATTAAGTTTCCTAAAAATCTTTTATTTATTATTAAGCAAAGAATATCACTGTTTTTCTTTATTTAAATCCAATATAGTGAAACCAGGATGAAAATTTGGGATTTTTGCGCCACCTAGTGGAAACTCCTATGCTTTTTTTTTTCTCTTGGTAGGTATTTTCTGAGGTTTTTGGTGGAAATGTTCTCCTCCTCCTCTGCCCCAATGCTTTGTTGTACATGTAACATTAATATGCTTCAGAAAAAGTACTTCTCTGGAAACGAACCGCTCATTAAAAGCGTTCCGAGCAGAGAGAAGAACGCCGTCACGGTCAGGATGGAGCGCAGCGCCTTGAACCAGCTGGGATACGTCGGCAGCAGAGAGAGGTCATAATGCAGCGAAACACCGAGTCCGATGATGACCATCATGGCTGCCGGAACAAGGCTGTCGCTCAACAGCATGGCCGCCCACGCCATCAGCGGCGGAACCACGCTGTTGGCCAGGTTGATCCAGTCGGGTTCGGCCGGACTGCTGTCGGGAAGCGCGAACCCCCATCGGGCGCCGCCCAGGAAGGAGACGATGGCGGCGCCGTAGGCCAGCTGGGCGTGGGCCAGCTCCGGGTAAAACGTCTCTGTGGCGGCCATGATCAGAGGCGGGGAGACGAAGGGGATGAGCCCGGCGAACCCCAGACACAGCGCCGGCTTCGGACCTTCCCACAAGCGTTTCATGTCATACCGGAGCAGGTCCAGTTCCCGGGGAGGCGGTTCTGGTTGGTCTCGTTTCTTCAGCCTCGCAACAGACGAGTGGAAATGTTGCAATGTGATAAAAGCGTTCACACGCTGAGTTTTCTGGGTGACGGAAGTGAAACCATGAGGTTGTAGTCGTCTGAAATCATCCGGGAAGAAACTGGAGGAGAATGGCGACCCGGTCAGGGACCACGACCGCCATGTTGGAAGACAACGAGCCCAGAGGGAAACCTACAGGAAATACAGGTTCTATATGAGTGGTCAGCCCTGACGGCCGAAATCAAGTTTTAAGCTTTTGGGATATACAAGAGAAAAAGGTCATAATATTTCAAAATTAAAGTCACAGTACCACTAGAGTCATAATAATGACAATAGCAACATTTTGAGATAAAAGTCATGAGTCACTTTGAGATTCAAATCAG
This sequence comes from Poeciliopsis turrubarensis, assembly GCA_010277015.1. Lineage (NCBI taxonomy): Eukaryota > Metazoa > Chordata > Actinopteri > Cyprinodontiformes > Poeciliidae > Poeciliopsis > Poeciliopsis turrubarensis. The sequence continues at coordinate 410,618 of VMRN01000145.1, read as the reverse complement.
TATTACAAGAATAAAATTTAAACTTTATAAGTCAAAATATTGTTAGAACAAAGTCAAAACAATGGGAATAAAGTTGTACTATTGTGAGAAAAAAGTCATAAGTATTATGACGTTATGCACTTATAATTTTGACTTTATTCTGGTAAGACTACAACTGTTCTAATACTGTCTTTAATCCCAAAATATGAGGACTAAAATTTATTATGGAGAATAAAGTTATTCCAACTTTATTCTCATGTTATTTCCAGTTTATTCTCATAATATCCTTTATTGTTTTAATATGACTTTATTCTTGTAGTGTTGCTTTTAATTTGGCCCTAACACTCTGCCGTACAATAAAAAAAACTTAAGCTTGCAAAATTTTCTTGTAACAACATAGTTACATATTTGTAGAAAATCAGTCTGTAGAACATTGTATATCCACAATCTTAAAAAGTGTTTTTCACAAATCTGTTTTTATAGGATTACAAAGTCACTCAGTGGGCCGTAATTTGAACATTTATGTTCTAAATCAGGTGTGTCAAACTCATTTTTGTTTTGGGCCAAATCAAGATCATGAAGGCTCTTAAAGGGCCGGATGTGCCAGAATGTGTTGATAAAACCTGTTCACAAACAGTTACTATGTCAATGAATTCTTAAAATTACCTAATATTATTGAAGGTCTCTTCAGTCCCTTCAGGAACTAATGATAAATGCGACTGTTTATTTACTGGCTGTATAAATCAACTAAATTCTCAAGAAACTGGAGGGATTGATTGATATAAATTGGCAGTAAACGGATAAAAACTGCATTGATATGATTGATAATATAATATTTAGTGTTTAGTCTAGTCTGTGGAGGGCCACATAAAAAGCTACGGCGGGCCAGATTTGGCCCCCGGGCCTTGAGTTTGACACATGTGTTCTAAATTCATATTTGAGCCAAACCAGCAGTGAGGACGGATTTCTTACCCTCGGTGTTGCCATGACGCTTCTTCTTAAAGCGACAGACAGCATCTGAGGCGAAAAACAAGACTGAGAATCACTGTTGGAAAGTCAACGGACATCTTTTTAAAAACAACAAAAAAATCTGCAGATTTTTTTTCTTGCTTTTACAATTTTTGTCGACTTTTTAATCTATGCATTTTTTTTTCTCGCGGTACTTTTCTGTCAGGCAAAAGTTTAAGTCGCTATTCGCCATCTTTGTTACGTTCCGACGCTGAACTGTTAATGCTAACTAGCCGGCTAGCTAGTATTCTAGCGGCTATCGTGGGTAAGTGGGAATTTATCGTTACCTGGACGAAGTTGGCACATTTCTGTGGAAATCAAAGTATTACATTTCATTCACTGTGGTCTTAAAAGGATCTATAATAATTTATTTATTTATTTCTACCAAAACCTGGTTGAGACCAAAGACTTCGTCTGGTTCTTCGGTCTCAATCCGCCCCCATTTGGGACAACAGTTTTGTTTAGAATTTATTTTTGATATTTAAAATATCTTCCAGTTCCACAGTTAATGTTAATAAGAAATGTAAATATATTGATCCCTGACAGTTGCATTATGCCATGTATTCTGCTCTTCACAATAAGAGCATATATTCTGGTGCGTAATATATACATTGCATCTCCCACATTATCTTTAATTGGGACAATTTTAGTTTTTACTAACTTTTTAAATCAATTGTTTAATTTTCTGAGAAACTGAATTTTGAGTTTTCATTCACTATAAATCACTTAAAATCAACAAAGAAATGTCTGTAATTAGTCTATATTAGTGAATTAGTCTATTCACTTTGTTGAACTAAATTACCTAAATAAATTAACGTTTCTAGGATAATAGCTGTAATTATGATTAATACATGCCGAAACCCATTTATACGTAACCGTGTTTATGTAATCTGCTGAATTATTTCCGTACTATGTAGAGAGAAATTTTGAGAGAATTTTAAAAATATATCACTGGAAACTGTCAATGGCGAGAAAAACAAGGCGAACTGGAAGTGACGAATAACTAAATCTGAAACTTTGGGAAAAATGGTACAAAGGAAAAAAAAAACGCATTCAATACGTTTTAGATTTCTAAGAAAATCAAATTTTCTCCAAAAAAGATTAAACGGAAACAACACAAACCAATCAGTTGCAGATGCATAACTAAACCTCGTGTATTTATATATCAAAGTCCCATAAACGCAGCTGCTAAATTTACCTTCGTTTCAGTCTGAATACTTCATGTTTTAAGCTGTTCTTCGGGGTCATTCAGCAGGATTTTACCCTGGTACGCTGTTTATTTCTTCCGGGCGCATCAACTTCCACAACTTATAGTTCCGCTTACGGACTGGGACGTGAAATCAATGTGGCGTGTATTATCAAAATAAACAAAAACATAAATTAATAGAATTATTTATCACATTAATTTGTTTTATTGTTATAATACATGTAAATATTGATTTGAATTTTATATTGGTACATTTTTAACAACTTCAGTGATATACCTTTCTTCATAATGACTAAAAAACAATTTAAAAATGCTAAGTATTTAAACTTTGTGGGGACTTTCCTATATGTTTTCAGCATTTGTTAAATAAAAAAGTACCACGTTTGAAGATCTCAGCAACCGTTGATCTAAATGAAACAAAAAAGTCAAAAAACTTAATTATATGCTGTCCTAATTATCACACTAACATGTTACTTTCAGTAAAACAATTAACTCAATTTATTAAAAAACTTGAATGACTTAATAGACTTTTGCTTATATCAGGATAAGAAAAAAATTATAAAAAAAACAACTGTTTTTTTCTGTTTCTTTTAATTGTAACTTGTTTTGCGTTAAAAAAAGATGCAGCTTGCATCTGGCTGTACGGAGACATGAAACCTATAACAGGAGAATAAAGTAAGTATATGAAAATTCTGTTACTAGAACATATTCAGACAAAACCTTTTCAATTTTATTTTTGTTTTATTTTTTTAAAACATTTTTCTCTGTTGTTTTGTCTCATTTCTGAGAACATATTTGAAATTCTCCAAACTACTTGTCATCATCTTATATGCTGATCAAAAGTATTTATGTAGGTTTCTATTAAATGGTCTGATACTCCATAACATTGAAGCACAAAGTTGTCATGTAAATCTTAACATGCAGTGCTGTCTTTTCCTTTCTGAATCACAATAACATGATCTGTCAAAAATTACAGAAAGACAGAAAATGCGAATTTTCTCCAAACATGTTTATTGATACAGAAATTTAACTTCTGAGATATAAACTAAGCATTCTGAGAAATAAACTGACTTTTGCAGTTATTCCATGATATTTTACTGTTTGTGCAAATTGTTCTGAGAATACTCTTATGTTTTGCAAAGAGAGAAATCCACCAAAGCGACTGAGAAAATCTGTAATAATTACCATGTGAAGTACAATAAAATCTTTGGCGAATGAAGCCCACAAGGAGGCAGTCATGTTACTTCATAAAGCATTAACAGCAAGAAGCAACTGGGCTGAAAATAAAAATAAACAACAAAGCCATGAAACGAAATAAATACATATAGCAGATAGAAAGTCAGTAAAAACAATATACAGCAGATTAACCTTTATATGATCAATAATAGTAATAATACACAGTCAAAAGAATCTGCAAGACGAAAGTAAACTAAGAACGTAAAAAGAGCTCTGTCATTTTTGCAGTGTTTTCAGATGACACACTGTAATCAATAAGCTCCTCTTCAGCAGTTAGATTAATGCGTAAAAGTCATCCTCAGGACGGAGAATAAATATGGGACAGCCATCTGTTCATCCACAGGAGGCGCTTATACGGCTCCATCGCTCTGAAAGACAAACATTATTATCAGTCAGATGTTTTCAGTTCACATAACTCATCCAAACAGACCCAGATCAAGACTTTCAGGTTACGACAACAGATAAAAATACAGAATAATAAGTTATAAATCTCTTTGCAGACTTGTTCACTGGAAAAAATCAAAACTTTACCAAGTACTTTTCATCTAGTTTCTAGTGCAAATATAATTTAAATAATGCTTATTTCTACTGTACTAAGACATTTGCTCTAGAAACTAGACCAAAAATTCTTGGTAATGTTTTTTTTTTTGCAGTGTTTGAAGTGAATCCAGCCGCCTGGACACTGACCCCGCCGCAGCAGCCGCAGCAGTCTCCACACAGCGCCCCCAGCAGGCCGTTTATCACCTGCACGGCGCACAGAGCGATCTGGATCAAACCCATCACCAGCAGCACGCAGAACAGGCCCAGGTGCCAGGAAACCGCATTTGTTGGCTGTTTGCACTCATTCCAGAGAGTGTGGTTCCTCAGGTAGTCTCTGAAGATTAAATATCGATTATTTAAGTCGGATTATTTATTGCAGTTGGTTTTTTGGAGTACAATATACATTTTTGACTACTGCAAATGTGCGCAAAACGTAATCGATATTTTGCGAATGTAAAAAAACCAGCTGAATATGGACAGAGTTTTGCGCATATGTGTAAGGGAAATGCAGGCGTTATGTACCACAAACAGCTTACATTGTTTTTGTGCAAGTTTTATTAGCTGCGTTTTTATTACAAATGCGCTCAAAGCTCAACTTACACAGTTTTATAGTTAATGGAAACACTAATATTGTGGTCTGTATTAAAAAATGTGTTTCATGGATTTGTGATTTTGCACAGCATCTCACCCATTGTCAAAAGGGTACGGCCATTGTGTTTGGTTGGCATTTTGAGAGTCAACCAAAGAACAACGCGGCCCCTTGTTGATAGCTACACATGACACCACGACTGAGTAACCTGCACCAAGCGCACCGACAGCCGCAAACAGTATGGAGCTCAGCATCTGCGTGGACACAACAGAGAAAATGGTACAGTGAATTCAACCTCCTCTTGATCTAAAATACAAATAAAATATATGATTTAAATTGAATCACTGCAAACTCACCAAGTCTTACCAAGTATCTTTGGTCAAGTTTCCCGTGCAAATACTTTATTTCACTTGAAATAAGAAAAACTAACTTACAAAAAACTTTTCAGCAAGATATAAAAGCCTGTTTTAAGTAAATAATTCCTTAATATTGATTTTTAAAAAAGTACTAATTCCATCTGCAGATTATTTTACTTATTTCGCATCTGCTACTGTGCTGTTACCTAGCAACCTCAGCCAAGGCAACCCGTCACCTAGCAACCTCAGCCAAGCCCAACCCGTCACCTAGCAACCTCAGCCAAGCCCAACCCGTCACCTAGCAACCTCAGCCAAGCCCAACCCGTCACCTAGCAACCAAGTTCTAATTCCAATGGCAGTTTATTTCACTCATAACATTAAATTTTTTCCAAATTATAAGTTAATTTATCTGCCGATGGAACTAGGACTTTCTCCATCAACATTAAGGACTGTTGACTTAAAATAAGTCTCTATTTCTTCCAGAAAAGTTACTTGTAAGTTAGTTTTGTCTTATTTCAAGATATTTGCACTAGAAAATAGATCTAAAATGACTCGGTAAGATTTTGTGTTTTTGCAGAACAACGCAAAGCAAAGAAAGTTTTTTTTGATTTTTCACATTCCTGATTGATCTGTGTGTGTGTGTGTGTGTGTGTGTGTGTTTTCATCTTTGGCAGAACAATAGTAACTTTGTGAGAGACGCGTTTAAACCGTCCAAATCCTCATTAATACGTGTGCTTAGTTTTATGCATTTCTCTGTGTGTTTTCTCATTTATGGCCATGTAAATCATGATGGGTGTGTGTACACAGTGCCATTGTGTTTGTTTTCCATTACAGCCTCAGCCTGTAACTGCATGTTACATTTAAACTGATAACATGCAGTAAAACATGGAGGCCGTCTGTCACTCCAACATTTTTACCAAATGAACAAAATAACTGGTACCGAATTTTCATTGTCGGCAACCATGAAGAGTTATTTTGCTCAAAACACTAAAGCTTTGCATAACCTTGGTTATAATAATCCCTAACAAATTGAACTGGAGATAGAATTTAATTGCCTCTAACATTAATTTAACTTTTAGATCCACCTTTTTAATTTGTGTTTCACAATTAATAAATTCTATAAATTCAGTAAGAATCACATGTTTGTTTCAAATTAAAGTTCAATAAACCCAGATGGGTTATGGGAAATTATTTGCTCCGGCTCTGTGATTCCCTTTATCATATTTGCTTCAAAGCGTCTGATGTTGCATCCCAGGGCAAGGTACAGGGTTTACCACAGCAGCCATTTTGAACCATTCAGAAACCCGAGATCCATATTTAGGAAGGTTTATATCAATTATTGTACTTTAAAATTATATTTAAATATGTTATCAAATGTGAGCACTTGGACTTTTAGCCAACTTTTTATGTGAATTTCCATACAAACATAGATGAGACAAAAAATTTTTAGTCTTCACTTCTGTTATACTTTTCAGTTGCATTTGAGTTGGACAAACTATCAGTGTTTCCTGGTTGTTTTCATTTTACACATGAAAAACAGCTAAACCAAACCCAAATGACTAAAATAAACTTTAGTCCCAATTAAAAAGTGATTTTTGTAAAATAAACTGAATAAATTCACAATGTTAAACAGCAAAACAATTCTTTACCGCAAATCTTCGCCCACAGCTTTCGTTTCCACAGCAACCGCAGCAGTCATTGTTCTTCAAACCCAGGAAGACGAGAGCTGGGAAGATCATCTACCATCCACACACACACACACACACACACACACACACACACACACACACACACACACACACACAAAACAAAATATCTAAATGAGGAATCATTCATCTCCTTATTGTGTCCATTTTCCGTCACCAAACCTACAGAAGATTATTGAGCATCAATCGTTTGATTTCAACTTCTACCTGATAAGCAAAATAAAGCATCAAGCAAAGTTTCACGTAGCTTAAATAAAATGTTTTCTCAAAAACTCTTAATTATTTAACGATACATTTCAACTTCTGCAGAAGTACTTTTTCCCGGTGGTTTTTTCAAGATTAGCTTGTTATCTCGGAAAAACCCATTGAGTTTGTAGAGAAAACTCAATATTTTCTCAAAGTTTATTTTCAATTGTTATCTCAAGAAAACTACTGACAAATTTTGAGAAAAAAGTTTTCTCAAGGATTATTTTTATCTTTCAAAACAATTATTGTGAAATTAAGTCTTTATCTGGAGAAAATCATTGGGAATAAATATGCAGAAAATGGAAAATTAACTAGTTATACAGAGAAAACAGCCAGGTTTTCTAAAACCTGTCAAGATGAACTCTTCATCTCTAAAATAATTATTGACAAATTAAGTAATCTGAAGAAAACCATCGAATTTCTTAAAATCTATCCAGAAAAAATATTTTCTCAAAATTTGTTATTCTTGACTTCAAGAAAACAATATTTGTTTTCTCAAGATTAATTCTTTATCTAGAGAAAATTGTCAGTAAAAAGTTTATGCAGAAAATGCAGAATTAACTCGTTATCTTGAGAAAATCATTGAGAAAAAACGTATACGAGGAAAACGCCCACTCTGCCTGATATGGAAAAAACTGGTTCCATGTACTTTAAAAACAAATTTTTTTCTTCTCAAAAATTCTTAATTTGTTGATAAAAACATAAAATAAACACATTTACCATTACATGATCAACTCTAGACAGCATAACCATCATGAAACGTACCAGCACACCGGATCCCAGGATGCCTCCAAAGTACCAAACCTCGTCTGTGATGTTGTTCTTATCCGCAACCTTCCCGCCGGGGAAGAAGAGCAGGATGTTGCAGAGCACAGACACGATGGCGAGCGGCATCAGGCTGATGCCCAGACATTTGGCGAAGCCGCCCGAACACATTGTGACCACGAAGCTTTAAACACCGGGCCTCGACTCGTCTGAAACGTTCTGGGATTTAGACCCAGTCCAGACTTCAGAAAAACGACTCCTAACTTCTTGCACCTCTAGTTTAGAAATATCTGGATTCACAGAATGATGCTGCCGCTTCACCTGCCGACCGACTGATGACTGTCGATGCTTCATGTGGTCCTTTATAGTCGCCCCTCCTCTTTAGACATGATCTCATTGCTTCACAGATCTCTCTCACACACACACACACCCATACAAAGTTCAACACACACTGCAAAAACAAAATGTTGCAAATTATTTTGGTCTGGTTTCTACTGCAAATATCTAATTACACTTAAAATAAGGGAAAACTAATTTATAAGGAAGTTATCAGCAACATGTAGGAGCTTATTTCATGGAAACAATTCCTTCATACTTACTTTTAAAAATTAATAGTTTCACTGGCTGATAATTTCACTTATAATGTGAGGAAATTATATTGTTATAAATGAAATAATCTGGTAATAATCTTGAGTTTTACTTAAAACAAACTCCTGTGTCTTGCTGAACATTTACTTGTAAGTTTTGCTTCTTATTTCAAGTACTAAGATATTTGCTCGATAGAAACTAGACCAAAATATTTTGTTAGATTTTGTGTTTTTGCACTGTATAAGGTCGTCAATGTATTTAATTTCTACATTGCAAAAAAACAAAAAATCTTACCAACAATTTCTGGTCTAGTTTTTAGTCTTAATATACCTGAAAAAAAGACAAAACTAACTTACAAGTAACTTTTTAGCAAGAAATAAATCTTGTTTTAAGTCAATAATTCCTTTATATTAATGAAAAACTTCTGGTTACACTTGCAGATTACTGACTTTAAACCAGCGTCTATCTTCCTGAAAAGTTACCTGTAAGTTTGTTTTGTCTTATATCTAGTAAACACAAATATTTGCAGTAAACTAGGCCAAATAAAATTGTGTGTTTTTGCAGTGCACATAGCTGGTGGGTCCATTCAAAACCCACAGATTAATGTAGGAATACATACCTGTGTGTCCACCCGGACGCAGCAGTGGTCACAGTGGTTAATGTTTTACCCGGTGTTTGGATTACACCCAGACAGAGGAGGAAGTGGCAGATAGTCGGTTAATAGTGACTCATAAGAAAGACTCGTGATCAATAAGGAATGTCCAACGAAAACGTGATAAATCTATAAAAGTACAGTTTGAAAGAAAGAAAGATTATTTAACTGGAGCCCTGCCTTGTAATCCATGGAAAGCGGGAGTAACCAGTGGGCTTGTCGACATGAATCATAGCAGTTTTGTTGATTATCTCCTCACGTCAAAGTGAGCAATTTATCAATATTTAGGAGTATATTAACTGATTTATTGTATAGTAACGAGTTTGAATATTATGTTAGTGGTTTTACAGTGTGTCTCTCCAACGCTGCACAAAAACAAATCTTACCAAGTATCTTTGGTCTCGTTTCTAGTGGGAATATTACACTGTAAATAACTAAAAACTAACTAAAAAGTAACTTTTCAGATATGCATGCTTGTTCTAAATATATAATAGTTTGGAATAATTTCTTTAATGGAACATTGACCAACATATTTGACCAATAAATTGACGATTTTGATTATGGTACTTGATGTTTGTTCTGTCGGTGACTGAATGCTGTTTCTATTATTTTCTATTTTTGTATTTTTATGACGTAAAACAATTTGAGTGATGTGTTGCTAAAATGTGCTATAAAAATAAACTTGATTGATTCATATTTATGAAAAAATACTAGTTTCACCACCATAAATTTGGACAAATGTTTTAAGTTAATTTATAACCTAGTTCTTTATCTAGCTACTTTTTACTCTGTTTTAAAAAGATTATACATCTTTAACTTGACTCTCACTGAAAATATATCACATTTTGATCCAAAAAACACTGAGGGGTGTTTAAAATCTAAATAAAAACAGAAATAACTTTCTGAAAATAACTGACAGTTTTATAGACTAATTCATTTCCTATTGACTGTTGCAAAAAGAGAAGAAAAAAGGGAGCTGAGAAGCTATAAAATAATTTGTTAATTATTTCTATGCATTGTTCTCAAACTGTAGCCAGAGTCTGTATCTTTAGCTGCCTTCAGTAGTAGAAGAAGAAACTGGCATTTATTATTATAGAAAGGTAAATTACAATAACTGCAATCTGGATTTAGTTTGCACCAAATACTATAAAGATTCACTTATTTAAAGGAATAATGTTGTATAAAATTCACATTTTGTTCTTTCACTTGGGTTTTAACTGCTGCTGAAACCCAGCAGCAGTTAAAACCCAAGCTGCAGTATGTAACTTTTAAAAAATATATTTTCACATGCATAAATTGTTACTGTCATGACAGTATGATCTGAGACAAATAACCAAACAACCAAAGAGAGGCGGGACTTAGCGCTGTCAATCTCTGCCAAATTGCAGCTAGCATAGCATGTTATGAATGCTAAGGCTAGTTAGCATGGTCATCATGATGGTGGTTAAACGGTTTTCCTTCAATCGTTAGCTGCTGTTTCTCTGTCATTAGCACATTTAGCATACGACATGTTAAGACCCGCCCCCTCGCTCTGATTGGTTGTTTTTGGTCGGGAGCCTTTCACAGATTATCTGTCTCATAACAAACTGTCATATATTGTCTAGTTTCTGGTGCAAACATTTCTGTATACTTGAATTAAGACAAAAATAACTTAAAAGTAACTTTTAAGCAACACATAGAAGCTTGTTTTAGATAAATAATTATGTTATGTTGGTGAAAAACTTCAAGCTCCACTTAACAAGAAATTCTTCCTATGTTGTGGAAATGAAACTAGTACTTTTCATTAATATTAAGGTATTATTTACTTAAAACAAGCTCCTGTATGTAGCTTAAAAGACATTTGTCAGTTTGTCTTATTTCAAGTGCCTTAAATGTTTGGATTGGAAACAAGACCAAAAGTACTTGGTAGGATTTAGTCTTTTTGTTCTAGAAAGTAACTTGTAATAACAGAAGAATCATCAAGCATTAACCTAAGGAATGAGGAGTATGTTTTGGCAAAGAGCTGCAGGATTCCCATAAACCATTTACTGTCCTGGGTCTGGTTTTGTGTCCAGATGTCCTGAAGCGTGGCGGGAATGCTGCTGCTATAAAATAAGACCCGTGTGTGTTGCTGACGCTCGCCGCTTCACAGACGTTTACCACCTGACTTTGTGTTCCTGCTCCTCACTGCTTCCTGTAAAATGCTTCCTCTTCCTGTTTCCCAGCTGCCCTTGCAGGAGGTTCTTAGCGGAGCGGCGGCCCTGCAGAGGAGGCCTTTCCGGTTGCCGAGGTAACGGCGCACCACTGGAAAAAGTGGGCGGCGGCTTTGGGCGAGTCGGGGAAGCAAAAACATAAAGGTAAATCCCTGAAGTTAATTAAAACAAATATTGTGTTTTGTTTTTAACATCTTTTTGTTGAAAAATTAAAGCTGGTATTTACTTTTATTATTAAATAATAGTTAAAAAGGAGACAAACACTGGGAATTTAAATGAAAGGGTGTCCAAAATGTGGCCCAGGAGCCATTTTTTGCCCTTAAAATGATTTTGTTCGGCCCCTGGTCACAAGTCAAAAAATAGAGAAAATTTGGAAATTGTCTGTTTCCTTTTAATACAACAAAGTCTTTAAAAACAAAATAGTCTAATGATCCTCATGTAAAACAAAAAAAAAAACTTACAATAAAGTAATTTTTGGATTTTCAATTTAATTTAATGAAAATGTTTCCCGCCGGCAGTTTAAATTTTCCAGTTTTTAAAAAGTTTGGACACCAGTTGCCGACAGCATGTTGTTGCACATCATAATTATGTGACTAAATGTATTGATTAAACTCAATTAACAAACTTTAAAACATCAATAATTATGAGTACTTCTTAAAAGTTCAATCTAATAATCTTTTCATAACATTATTTTGCCAGAGACTCTTGTGGAAACAAAATTGATTAGAAACTTTTTTTTTTTTTTTTACACTTTTATTAATTTATGTAATTTCTGGCCAATTTTGCCCACATTAAGTTAAAAATATTTTGTAGGAATATTTTTGTGTTCTATTAATTAGACCTCAGGAAGATTAAAATATATATATTTTATTAATAAGAATCATTTGTGTCCAAACTTACCAAGACAAAAAATATATATATTTTAAAAGCACTAAAACCACAAAACATGGCCCACGCGCCATTGAGCAACACTGCTTTAAACAATCTGCAAACAGTTTTATAAAGGCATATTTAGGCAGAATGCTGACTCAATATGTCCTTAATATAAATAAAACTGTGATTGTTCTCACTCTTTCTTTCTAAAACATAACTTTCCCTTCCCATATTCAGACTTGTAACCTTGATTGTGAGCTTTTGTGTTATGCAATGCAGTATTCATAAACCTCCCCTCAGTTTTTCTGTCACCAACACTTCAATAGAGGTGAAGCTGAGGTCACTGTGAGTGGATGTGAGCGTGTTATCACCACTGAAGGAGGAAATCTTGATTTCAATGGCGTTCTAAAAATCTGCATTATGTAACGCCATAAAACTCTCCATACACCCATAACACAAACAGAACGTCACGTTGCAGAGGCAGAAGAAACAATGGAAATGACCTCACCCTCAGTGAAGGCAGCAGTCTCTCCGTGATGAAGCCAAATGTGTCATTTCCTTGCTCACTCACAGCCTTTGACTCACTCTACTGGTGAAAATTTACAAAGGCCGATAGAGGAATGACTTCACTCTGACGATTTAACGGTGTTTAGTCACCTGAGTCGGTTCGATGGGGAACCAAAGTTGCAACATTTGTTACATTTTCAGCTGCGGTTCTTTTTCTCGCTGCACTGTGTCTAACTAACCTGGAAAACCTGTTCCCCTCCTCGCCTGTGGGGGCGCTGCACAAAGAACCACTGAAGGAATCAACACAAAAATCTCTGAAGAAGACACTGAGCGCAACTTCCTCCTTCACAAAATGTAAACAAAACATGGAGTCAGATTTTATTTTAGGATTTCTCTTTTGTACTTGGTGAAAAACAAGGAGCCATTTCTCCTGCTAGAGCTAGCTTATTTATTTACCCAGGATGCAGTGCGCTGATCTCTGGCCAGCTTGGCGTTCTCTTCAACCGAACCGAGACTTTGGTTTGTAGGTGCACCAGAATGAGCTTTTTTGATCCACATTAGAGTTCGATTAAACTTCATGTCTTTGGTGTCTGGAAAATGAGCCGTTTCAAAAACCTCTGAAATGTAACATCATGAATCAGCAGACGCTGCCAGTTACCTAGCAACCCCAGCAGAGCTCCAGCACATTTGTTCAGCTGGTTTTACCACTGTATGCGCTGTACAATGGCTGCTAGATAGAAGTGTTTTGTTGTTGACTTACTATTCAGAAACCACTCGCTGCATTCTTGTTGGTTGTGCAGGAAGCTCTATTTCTGCTTTTCAAAGACATAAAGTTGTATAATTGCCCATGTTGGGGGCGTGGCCACCAATCATCAGCTTATTTGGATTTAAAGTGACAAGACGCCCTAAAACAACTCATTCTGAAAGGAGCTCAAAATACTAAAGTATATTTTTTACCGAAGAATGATTTTGTGTAATGATCATGGTTTGTTTAGAAAGAAAATGATGAAGCATCTATAGGCCAAGTGAACATTGTAATGGTGGACCAACTTTAACATAAGTCTAACTTTTCCCAGGAGCTCGGTGAGCGATGCAAACCGGGTTTCTACCAGAGCCGAGTGGCTCAAGCTGCTGTTGATGTCATCAACCAGAGCGGAGGGGTCATGACCCTGGAGGACCTCAGCAGCCACGGCAGCGAGGTCATCAGCCCCGTTAGCACAGATTACAAGGTCGGCAACCCGAGTCGCTTATCATGCCTGAGGCTTCGCTCCCCGGTCAGCGGCGAGTGATCGGGTTTGTTTGGTGAGCAGGGCGTGCGTCTGTGGGAGCTCGCCCTGAAACATGGAGGAGCAGCATTCAGCTTCTACGCACCGCAAATCTGGAACAAACTCCCAGAAAACTGCAAAACAGCCGAAATACTGAGTTCCTTTAACTCTAGACTAAAACCCAGCTGTTTACAGCTGCTTTTGACACTTTGTAAATGAAACTGTGATCAACATTTCAGTCTGTAAGGATGGCATAAATTTGAGGTTTAGCTTTAGGAGGTATAATAGAGTGGGGTTGGGTGATGCAATATCAGCATTTTTAATGCCAAATCTGATCATTTATGTATTTCCCTCACTTTCTTTTTTTAAAAGCAGAATTATAAATGACTGAAAATGTTTTCCAAAAGTGGCTTTATTTCAAAAACACCAAAGATTTTCCAAAAGTAAAATGTTCAAAAACCAAAAATTTGATTAATAGATAAACTTAGATATGTACTGATCCAATATTAATATCTGAATTGATCCCGATACTGATAAAAAAACAGATTTTACAGCAATGTCACTTTTCAAAAGTTTCAGAGAATATAAATAAAACTCTGAAATTGTTTCTCTTTAACTGACAGTGAAACATTTTCGTTGCGTTTGCTTCCAGCTGGAAGCAACAACAGCTCAGATTACGTCCATGTGTTCGTGGAGGCCGTGCGTTTGGCAAAACGATGCCTCCCGTTGCCTTGGCGACGCCGCCCATCTGACCGTCGCTACGGAAAGCTCACTGGTGAAAAGCTACAGCCAGCAGCGGGCGCGGCACATCAGCACGGACAGGTGTGTGTGTGTGTGTGTGTGCGTGTGTGTGGGTGTGTGTGCGTGTGTGGGCGTGCGTGCGTGTGTGTGTGTGTGTGTGTGTGTGCGTGTGCGTGTGCGTGTGCGTGTGTGTGTGTTGGTGCCATGATGTACCAGTTGTTCTGTGTTGACTTTAGATAGGATTGTGGACTTTTACTTCCCTTCACCTTAACTCTCCTCTCTTTGTCTCGTCCCTCGCAAACGAAGGGTGTGGGCTGCCATAGCTGGTGTATTTACTGACCAGCAGCTTGTACTTTGAACTTTAAATCATTATCAGCTGTAATACAAACAGACTAACTATAAAACCGTAAAAATATAATAATCCATTATGCTGAATTCAGGCGCACAGAAACACGGTGAAGTGAAGATCTGATGGTTAGAAGAGTGAATAATTTTAAATTGAGTTGAAATCCATTCTGGTTTTGAATTGTTTGTCACAATAAACAATAAATCAATTCATCACATGATAAATTAAAATGAATTCAATAACTTAATTCACTTAATTTATTGTTTCTCTTTTTCAAAAACTGGATGACTAAAGTCTTGATTCTGGTACTTTTGGTCTCAACTTGCTAAAAATGTATTTCTAACATCAACATGTGAAAATCTCAGGACTTTCTGCTGGAATTAACATCAATACAATATAATCCCTTGATTATTTTCTGCATTAACCAATTAATAACTTAATAGCAAAAGGTGTCTAATAGATTCTTTTGTCAGAATTTAAGTGAAGCTAAAATTGACACTTGAAGTTCTGACATATTTACTGACATTTAAAATAAAATCTTAAATGCAATATATTTGTACAGTTTAAGCTTTTCTACTCTGAGTGTCTTAATCTTTTTTCTTAAGCTTTTTTTTTGAGTTTGTATACTTCAGTTAACAATGAATCAAATACAAAATAATTGATCCATAACGATTAATCGTTTCAGCCTTAAATGTTTTGTGACAGCACGCTTTATCTACAGATCCTGGATCTTTCATAACTGAATTTTCCAGTGGAAAATAAAAGTACAGTACACAAAGTAATGTTATTTGTATTTATCTTTACAATTTTTGCTCCATAACAATTGATTTTTATTTTGAAATATAGATATGAGGTTTATTCCTGCATATTCTTTTTTTTCGTGTATTATGGGATCATAAGTAGAACAATAATAATTCAGCATAATTTGGAGGAGAAATAATTTTTGGGTGATTTTTGTCTTGCAGCTGGTCAGTGGTTAGTTAATTTGGAGGAAGGGATCGACCAGGACGTGGCTGAGGAGCTGAAAAGAAGAGGCCAAAGAATCAACTGGCCTGTTACAGGTATTTTATTTTAATGTAATAGAAAATATGTTTTAATTTTCTGCATTTAAAAAGTCAGAAAAGCTTTTGGTCGTAGTTTGGATTGTTCTGCATTGACTTATAGTCCACATTTTACTACCAGAAGCTAAAGGAAGTTTATGTGCCACAATAAGCGTTTTATTGGTATACTTTATAGTAACATCCATAAAAAATTACTGTTGCTAAAATAACACTGTGTTAATGTCAATAAACCACAGTTTCCATAAAACATTTTGGTTCCTTTTACAAGCAGGATGTTGGTGTTTGTTCCTCTTCTCCCCCCTAAATGAGACACAGAAGTTAAATCACTTTCCTGAAGATTATGTCTTTTAAATAACTAAAAAAGTCATAAAATAGAACATAAAAAAGTTTAGATGTAAATGATTTTAACTACTATAACTAACAATTATTGTATTGATCAGCCTTCCTGTAAATTGATCTGACAATTTGTCAATTATTCCTTCAACTGATCGATTGATCAGATAAACAAATTTGGCACATTCTGCTGATTTTTTTATTTAACCACTAAAAAATATAACTTTTAGCAAAAAATAGCATACTTTAGAAAGTCCATTATTTTAGAAAAATATAAAAATCCACACAAACAATTAATTCCCTTTTTTAAATTTCATTCCCTAAAATGCAATAACATAACAGCAGATTTTATTATTTTTACAGAATTTAGTCAGGTAAAGCTAAAACTATAACTTCTATGTTGGACATATTTACAGACCAACAAAGTTTTAGGTTTTTTTTTACATCTCATTTGAATTATGTCTAAGTGTTTTGTACAGTTTTGGCTTAATTACTGTTGTGATTATGTTGTTCTTTAAGCAAACTGCCTTCTTTGAGTTTGTTTACTGCAATTAACAATTAATCGATTATTAAATTAGTTCACAATTATTTCAATTATTGATTAATCACGATTAATTGTTTTAATCATTGTAGACAATGCACACAAATATCTACAGTTTTGTAATTTCAGTTGAAAAACAAGCCTGAGATTGGAGGTTTAACTCAGGAAAACTGAGTTAACCACCGTTGTATTTCCAAAATGTGGCCACCAGAGGGCTCAGTTTGGGCGCGAACAGATTGATGGCTGGTGATTGGTGGAGTCTCACCGTCCCTCAAACCGGCTCTCCGCCCAGGGTGCTGTGGGCAGGATCAGACCCAGAGCAGATGGATGTGCTCAGAGATACTAATAACAGAAAGACCAGAATATTCAGAACCATTTCACTGCTAATTAATACAAACAAAATGCATTTTTCATTTTGACTTTGGTTTAATTCCCTCTTTTCTTAATAGCGCTCCTATTTCTGTTCTGTTTACTTTAGTTTTATGATTCAACAAAATTATTTTAATGCTGGTTAATATTTGACAAACAGCTGGGTTTGTATCAGATGTCACGTGGCACCTGCATGAGGTGCTTTATTTCCTAATATCAGTATTCATGAGTTTGTTCTGCAAATGTTCAAAGTTCACTCACAATTACTGGATGCAACGAGCAGAAGCAGATCTGCAAAGTAACCAAGGGATATTCTCCATATTTCTCTGAAAGAAAACCTCGAACCACTGATGCCACAAATTGTTGGACTCAATCAAGAAATAAAATAATAAATAATAATGTAAAAGTGCTTTTCCATGCTCCGTACGCAAGTCCTTGTGATTGTCAGTTTATATTTTTAAGGATTTTTTACAGGCATATAAATGACATATTTTTCTGTTTGCAGTGGTGACCTCATAGGGGGGGCAGAGGGTGCCATGGTCCCCTGTAGAAAAATGTTGGCCACGCAGAGAATCATGTTCAGGTCATCTTCTTCAATCAGGAGATAAATTAATAAACACAATTAGTAAATACATTTATAGAATTTTGCAAACTTCAAATATACAATTAGAAATTTAATTAAAATTACATTTTTTGTAATTTTTGAAGAATGTTTTTTTTTTTTTTTTTTTTTTTTTTTTTTTATTGGCCCGGTCTTGCCTTTCCTAGGATAATTTTTTTTGGGAGAAAGCACCATCGGTTGCTTGAGTTTCAAAATCTACATCTAAGATTATTTGTCAGTAAATTATTATTCATCTATTCAAACTTATGTTAAACTTGTTTAGAAATGCCAAGTAAACTAAAGTGTATACTTGTTAAAGTCTTCTTTTGCTATCTGAATGTTTATCTGAACTTTATGCGGCTCGTAAAAAGCTCCACCTGAGTTAAAAATGATTAATACTGCCTTTATAAAAGGGTGTTTTGCTTCCCCAAAAGCAGAAACATTTTTTGAGTATTGAGTTTTCAGTTTGTTTTTTCAGAATAAAACATCCAATGTAATATTTATTTTGGCTTCAGGGAAACAAATAAATGAAATAAAATCATCACTGCAGTTTTAGGAACCTGATAGCAGATGTAAACAAAATAAATTAGTTAATTTGCTTAACTTGTGTGAAAAAAATGCAAACTGATAACCACATTATTGGGACATATGGAGGCCCAATAATGCCACAATTTAATAAAAAAAAAAAGAACAAAAACAGATGTGACACTAATTAAAATGAACTAAATAAGACTTAATTAAAAATAAATGTGCTGAAATATACTGTTTGTAACTTATATTTAGAAAACACATCTTGTTTTTCTTAACACATTATGGCTTAATTTTATGAACCTCACTGCTATTGTCACTATAATTACTCTGAAGTTAAATTGCTGTGAACCAGTTGGACCCAACGACCGACATGAAGCAGGCCGATGTTTATAAAATTGGAATTAAATAACCAAAGTGAATCAGATTTACTTACTGTAGGTGACGAAGAGCGAAAAAAGCACCTCATGTCTGTAAAATCTAAGTAATCTTCATTTATTATGTAATTTCCCTTTTGGTGCTGGATTGTTTCACACAGTCTCTACTTGAGCATAAAATCTCCCCCATGTTGGACTTTGTTACAGCGGTAATCTCCTTAGAGATCCAAACCCGACCTGGTACGATCCGTTTACTCTGCTAACAACCCACCGACATAATCCAGGCGACATAATCTGCCTGAAACGGCTCTTAATCCTGCATCCCTTACGTTCTGCTTCAGTTTAATGGACATGAAATGATGAGTCTGTGAAATATAAATATGTACATCTTTTATTACTGTTGATGTTCAACACATTAAACTTCATCCTTAGTTACCATCCCTTAAGGTTACTAAGGTTAGTTACCTTTCCATAACTCACCATCACCCATCACATACCTAGGCCTTACCTTAACTAATCATTACATAACTAGGCCTTACTATAACTAACCATCACATAACTAGGCCTTACCACAACTAATCATCACATACGTAGGCCTTACCATAACTAACCATCACATAACTAGGCCTTACCATAACTAACCATCACATAACTAGGCCTTACCATAACTAATCATCACATAACTAGGCCTTACTATAACTAACCATCACATAACTAGGCCTTACTATAACTAACCATCACATAACTAGGCCTTACCATAACTAACCATCACATAACTAGGCCTCAAACCCCAAAGCAGCATTTCCAGAAACGTCCCCGTCGGGACATTTGGCCCCCTCACTGTAGACAGAAATTGTCCCACGAGGAAATAAAACCTGGTTCTCCTCATGTTATTTTGACTGTATTTTTTGTTTTTCCTTCGTATCGCCCAAACACTCCATCATAAATCTTGTTTTCTGTGACTAATTTACTTATTGGAACATTTTGCAAACTGCCGCACCAGAAAAAAAGATCATGATATTACAAGAATAAAACAGTAGTGATACAATTTTATTCTCAAGATATTGTGACTTTATTTTTACTATATTTTCTATTATTTCGACTATTCTTGTAATCTTATCTCAATTTGTTTTCTTGTATTCACGTCATTAAACATGTCAGCTGTTTCTTCTGATTTAAGTTATTTTTTCCATCCTGATTTTGTCTCTGCTGACTAACGGCCTGAGGGAAACTCCGTCATCCTCGTTGGATTTTTGTTTTTCCGTTCGTTCGGGTCTCGTCAGCGTGAACGTGTTTCCTTCTTTGTCATGCCAGAACCCCCTCCACCCTTTAACTCCGACACAACCCGCTTCCTGTCCCTTCAGCTGTTCCCCTCCTCTCCTTCCCAGAGCCTCTCCAGAGCCGCTCCAGCTCCTCCGCCGTCTCCCGCTGCTCCTTGTGATTTGGGTGTTTTTGTTTTTCGATGTGCTGCTCGGTGGGTTTTGCCCGGTCTTTGGGCCTGGCTCTGCTGCCGCTGGCACTTTGCAGCATTTTGGCCAACCTGCTGCTGCTGTTTCCAATGGGAGAAATCACCTACATCCAGCAGGACCGACTCGCCGGCTACATCTGGTACTTCGGTGGACTGGGAGGCGGAGGGCTGCTGGTGAGTAGAAACATTTATCACAGAGAAACTTCAGTTAGATTTTATGATCAGGAATTTATATCATTAGTTGAAACTAATGGACTAAAAATCAAGTGTTTAAAAAGGAGCTTATTGGGACCAAAAATGATATTGATGATGTTGTTGAATAATTGTACATTTAAGGATGAGAATGTGAGGTTTAACTGTCATTCAATGAGCGAATAATTTAAGAATTTATCTGTTATGAAAAAATTTAAAAGTTTGTAGGTTTTAGTATGAAAATGATAAAATCTTGTATCTTCTACCTTCTTTTTTTCCAAACAAGTAATGTAAAATTAGATATCAATAGGATGATAATTTTGAAATTTGTATTTTTTCTTGCTTTTACTTTTTGTCTATTTAAAACAAAAAAGAAATATGATTTCTTTTGTATTTTTATTCTTGCAATGTTCAGTAAAACAAGTTTATTTAAATCAATTTGAAATTTAGATAATTTCAAATTGATTTAAGTTGTTTTTACTTGTACCTTGTGTCTTGTAGGATGCTGTTTTATGTTCACTAGTGTGAAAAATTGCTCTACAAATAAAATATTATTATTAATGTTATAAATGTGTTAATGGGGAAGCCTAAAGCAATATAAACCATTAATCTTCTTCCATATTTTTATAGTCATATATATTTTTATAGTCATAAAGAATGCATCTTTAGGAATAGTTTTTTGATATGCCTGGCTTGTGAACTAAAGCGTTTCCTCCCTTCCTGTCTTATTCATTAGAGAATACACTGCAAAAACACAAAATCTTACCAACTATTTCCTTTAGTTTTTAGTTCAAATATCTTAGTAGATTTGAAATGAGACAAAACAAACTTACAGTTAACTTTTTGCCAAGTTATAGAATCTTGTTTTAAAGGAATAACTCCTTAATTTAGTTCAAATGGCAGATTATTTCACTTTTACCTGGCATTTTTCATCAATATGAAAGAATTTTTTTACTTAAAACAAGCTCCTATTTTTTTTTTTTTTTTTGCTGAAAAGTCACTTGTAAGTTAGTTTTATCTTATTTTACTAAGATGTTTTCACTAGAAATTGGAGCAAAAACATTTGGTTATATTTGTTGTTTTTGCAGTGTATCGTTGGCAGAGCTGTTTCGTGTCTATAAATGTATTTTGTTTTAGTAAATTAAAGTGGATTTAGCCCTGAAAAACTACAGAGTATAAATTGTTCCCCTTTGACACCATTCAGTCTGAGAGTTTGCAGTTGTTCAGTGGGAACAAAGAAGTGTTTTGTACATCTACAGTTAATCTGTCTGCTTTGCACGCCGCTGAGCTGATGGGGTTTTGCTCTAATTGAGCAGAAAGGAGCTGTTCTTTTTCACCCAGCAACAACAGAAAGATTGTGCCTTACAACTAAAATGAACTTTGTTTTTCAACTATTCTTCTTTAAACCTCATACCAGTCCATAAAGTGTAAACTATGACGCTCTGTGCTAATTAAGCCAGATGCAGGTGGATTTAAAGGAAATAACACAAGAAAATTTAATAATATGTGAATGAAGTGTGATGTTCAGTTAAAGAACTGAAACTGGTCAGAACTGAGGTATAATTAAACTGCTTAGCGCCTCCTGCTGGACGGAGGACCACAAGAGCAATTTGATTTACACAGGAGAGGTTTACAAATACTCCATTTCAGTTTATGCTAAAAATCAAAGAAATACAACAATCAATCGATCAAGGATAGAAATCATCCAACTTCTCTTATTGATGGTTTTAAAGTAAAATACTAATTACTCGGATTTTCTATTCAATGCTGGAAACTCAAATCAGTTTTGGTCCATAAATACCATAAACACAGAACCATAAACAGAAAGAAGTTCACAAAAGAAAACACAAAATATGACCAAGTATTTTGATCTAGTCTCTAGTGAAACTATCAATAGCAAATTAACTTTAGTAAAAGCTAGCAAAAGCCTAGCTTGTTACCTAGCAACCAACACATTTGGTCAGCTGGTTGTTTTACCACGGTACGCGCTGTACAACGTTTTACTAAGTATGTACAAAATTGTACTTTTTGTTCTAGGTTTTAGTAAAGATATCTTGGTACACTTGAAATAAGAATAAACTTATTTACAAGCAACTTTTCAGTAAGATGTAAGTGCTTGATTTAAGTCAAGAATTCATTTAAACTGATATATATAAAAAGTTTTGTTCCAAGTGTGCTAAGATATTTTCACTAAATTATACCAAAAATACTTGGTATGATTTCGTGTTTTTATGCGTCTTAAGTTGAATAAAGATTGTAAACATACATTTCGAGGTCTAACTAGAAGTAATAATGTAACTTTGTTTTAGATTTCAAGCTTCTCCATATCAAAAGACCTTAAGGACTTTTTTTCTTTTGAAAAAATTTAAATGATCAATTAGGTTATACTTTCCAGAATCTGAAAATTATGAGATCTGAGTAGTTTAATATTTTTGGGTGCTTATTTCTAAGTAGATGGATGGAAATCACATAACGTTAGTAGGTCAAAGAACAAACTGAAACCCTCTGAGAACATCTGCAGCTCCCCCAACTTCCTCTCCCATGTGCATCCTCCCTCCGTTTTTCCTTTTCTCCTCTTTACAGGCCGCGCACTTCCCTCCCTGTCGTCAGACTCCCTTTTAATCTCTTCTGTTGACATGCAGGATGTGTATCTAACTAAATTCTGATGGTTGAGCAATTTGCGGGTGTGGAAAACACTTCGGAACATCCTTTCCTTTTGTTACAATGTGATTTAATGTCTCTGGGAGTCGGACGGAAACACAGGAAAGAGGATCAGAGTCCCTCTCTTCCTCCCAGACAGGGGAGAAAAGAACAAACTGCGTTTCCGTTACAAATGCGTGCAAAACTTTGACCATATTATCCAGGGGTCGAAAAATTGCAACTTTTCAATTACGGTTTTTCCATTAAATAAGAAATGTGATTAAAATTCACAAGTAAATAAGTTTGTTCACTCGATAAGTTGTGAAAAAACATCATCATTTAACCACTTCCTATCATCTTCTTTGTTGTTTCCACCAGTAGTAACATCCTGTTGTTGATTGTGTGACTTTTATAATTATATGGCCAAGAAAACCACCAGAACTAGCTCCAAAACGTTTGTGGCAAAAAAGGTTTTTTTTTTTTTTTTTTAACAATTTGTGTTTTCATTTAGCAAATGAGGTGTCCCGGTTGCTAGGTAACAGGCCAGGCTTCACCGGAGTTGCGAGGTAACGAGCTGGGCTTAAGTTAGTTTTTTCTTAACTGAAGTGCACTAAGATATTCGCACTAGAAATCTGACCAAAAATACTTGGTAAGATTTTGTGTTTAATAAATAAATAAGCTCTGTTCAGTTATGAGCTTTACTAGTTATTACTTTTTTATTTTTTTATTTTTATAATGGTGTCTAGCTGTTTTAATTAAATAAACCTGTTTTGCATTGAAAACTTAAATCTACAGTGACATGCAGAAACTTCATAATGTTATTTCTTATTATTAAATTATCTGGGAACAGAATAATAAATTAGATAAAGGGAAAAATGTTAATTTTCAGACACTGTAACAGAAGAATCCATTCTGTCTTTCCAGATGCTGATTCCAGCTGTGGCCTTCATCACTCTTGGGAAATGCAGCTGCTGCTGGAATGAAAGCTTAATGGTAGGAGACTTTTTACTCTGGGACCAGTGCTCAAAATATACAGCAGGGGAACATTCTGCACCATCAACTGTTTATAGGACCTGATAAACATCGAGAGCATTCAGTTTATCTGACAAGCTAACTTTTCAACATGTCTTTTTTTCCCATTGGACTTTTTTGCAGTTCTTTTATTATAATTATTATAATATAAAGAAGTCAATAACCAAGATAAAACTAGATTCCTATCCTACATGGCTAAAGTGCTAATGCTAACTGGCTCTTTAGCTAACGTTTCGCTCTGTGATTGAATGACACATTTCAACATTGCTATTGCTTTCAGAGTTTTCTCAGTCAGTGTATATTTATTGGAGTTTTTCAGTTTATTAAGTAGTCAATAACAAAGATAAAACTAGATTTCTATTGGATAGAGCTTAAGTGCTAATGCAAACTAGCACTCAAGCTAGCACTTCATTCTGTTTCTGAGTGAAACATTTCGAGATTTGTATCCATTTCTGTTTCTTTTTTATTTAGTATACAATGGCATTTTTGCAACTTTATTATTATTTTGTTGTAACTGCTTTGAGAGTAATGCATTCGGTCAGAGGTGTCCACATGGCATCCTGCATGTTTTATTCTCTCCCTTGTGGCGCTAGCAACCTTTTCAGCATGTCAATGTTTTTCTTAGGCCATCATTTGATTCAGGTGCGTTAAACCATTGAAAAAACTAAAACATGCAGGATACCGGCCCTCCGGGACCGACTTTGGGCACCACTGCATTAGTTAGTAATAACCATGCTAAAGCTAGATTTCTATCAGATAGAGCTGAAGTGCTAATGCTGAGTCTCCCATGATTACTGAACAAGGCTCCCATTGTTAAGAAACACACACCAAAGTGAGCTTGAATACCATTGAAGGCACATGCACAGCTGCGTCTATACGTGTGTGTGTAGCAGCTGTGCCTGATTTTCAAACGCGGCAGGGATGAAGCAAAACGGTCAACATTTATTCATTGCAGCATACACTCCTAACCAAATCCACACTGCAAAACACAAAGGTATTTTTCAGTCTAGTTTCTAGTGAAAATATTTTTTCACAAGAAACTAGTGAAAAGATCTACTGTAAATGTGTGTACTGACATATTCGCAGTAAAAACTAGATCAAAATTCTTGGTAGGATTTTGTGTTTTTGCAGTGTAAACATTCATTTGTTGTTTATAAAGTGCTGCTTGTGTGCCGCTGTGCCTTCACAGATGTGTGGCTCGGTTCTGGCGGCCATCGTCGGCCTCCTGGGCTCTGGTTACTGCTTCGTCATTTCAGGCCTGGCTTTGGTTCAGGGCCCCAACTGCTTCACCTCCTATGGGTGGTCGTACCCCTTCGCAAACCAGCGCGGCAGGTGAGGACACCCAATAACAACAATTACAAAAACCCCAAAACATTTTACATCAAGAAGATTATCGTTGCTGCAGGACTTTCATATTTTAAGACTTTTCTTTTTAAAAACTTCTACAAAGTTCTCTTCAGTAGAACATTTCCCAAAAAGGTTTGGTGGTTTCTTCTAGATCAGGGCTGAAACAATTAATCTGTCTAATTTATTATTCAAATAATTGCCAACTAACTTAGTAATTGTTAACTGGAGTAAACAAACTAAATAAAAGCCATTTGCTGAAAGAACAACATATTTGAAGCAGTAATTAAACCAAAAAATATTTTGCATATTTTCCACACAACTAGTACTTTTGATGAAAAAAATGTACTAGTTCTACTGGCAGATTGTTTCACTTACATGAAGATCTTTTCCCACGTATAAGTGAAATAATTTTCCATTGTAACTAGAACCAGGTTGCTAGGTGACAGGCCGGGCTTGGCTAGTGTTGCTAGGTAACGGTGCAGTGGAACTAGTACTTTTTCACCAATTTTCAGAAATTATTTACTTTAAGCTAGCTCCTATATCTTGCTGAAAAATTATTTGTAAATCAGATTTTCCTTACTTTCACTAGAAACTAGACTTTGTTTTTGCACTGTAGAATTTTGTGGCAAATTCTAATTTATTTATTCATAAACAATACAAGAAGAAAAGTTTTCCTATCTGCTTCATCTTTGGCCTAATGCTCATGTGTAACTGATCTGGTTTTTTCATCATTCTTAGCTATCTACAGTATAAAAATATAAAATTATACAAAACATTTTTGTTTTGTATAATAG
Organism: Poeciliopsis turrubarensis; assembly: GCA_010277015.1. Lineage (NCBI taxonomy): Eukaryota > Metazoa > Chordata > Actinopteri > Cyprinodontiformes > Poeciliidae > Poeciliopsis > Poeciliopsis turrubarensis. The sequence goes on along the minus strand of VMRN01000145.1, from coordinate 384,539 downwards.
TACAGTGCAAATATCTTAGTACAAAACGAACTTACGAGTAACTTTTCAGAAAGATATAGCTGATTGTCTTAAGTCAATAATTCATTAATATTTGTGAAAAAGTACTAGTTCCACTGGCAGATTATTTCACTTATAACCAGCTCTGAGAACCAATAATTTTTCTTTGATTGTCACTTTCCCAGGTATCTGTTGCAGCCTGAAATTTGGTCGCGGTGCCTGCAGCCCATCAACATCGTAGAATGGAACGTCACTCTGCTTTGCGTGTTACTGGGCCTCGCAGTGCTGGAGTTCATTATCTGCCTTTTACAGCTCGGAAACGGTTTAGTGAACGCCATCTGCCGGCCCTGCTGCTACAAGCAGGAGTACAGTCTCAACGCTTAGAGAGGCACATCTGCATGGACGCTGGGCGTATCAGAAACAACAGTACAATACAGCAACAACTGTGATGTAGACGCAGGTTAGCTGTTTCATGCTGATGAGCTAAAGCAGGGACGCCAAACTCATTTTCATTTTGGGCCTTATCAAGATCATCAATGTTCTCAAAGGGCCGGCTGTACAAGGATGCATTCATAAAACAAATAACAAAATGTTACAATTTTAATAAATTGCTGTGTCTCCATATGTGCTTCTTAAAATTAAATAATAAAGAACAACATTGTAAATAGAGAAAAAAAAGTGTCAATTTCCACCCAAAGACTCATAAATTTGAGATTAAGCTAAAAAATTTTCAAGAAAATCTTTGAAATTCCTGAACTTGAAAAATTTGTAATTTAAGTAAAAAAATCTGAAACTTTAGAGATTAAAATTTTCCAGAATAGGGTATAGGTTTTGAGTGTCGAAAGTAAAAGATTTTCCACTTTTGAAACTCAGAAAATTTCAAGCTTTTCTTTTAGAAAATTTCTGAAATCCACCTCAAAAGTTCTGAGTTTTTCTCTAGCAAATGTTCAACTTTTCAAAACCAGAAATTTCAGTTTTCGCACAAAACTTAGAAATTCCAGGTGTTTTCTAGGAAATTTCTGAGGTTAATCTCAAGAGGATTTTTTTTGCCAGACATTTTCTCCAGTTTTTTGTTTCCACAGTGGCTCTCTACGCCGTTGTAGCCACTGCAGGATTTTACAATTTTGTGATTTATTTTCTTTTGCAATCAACATAAGTGATTGTGCAGAGCTAACTTAGAAATACTTGCAAAAAATGTTGTGATATCTGTAAATGTTGTATGTAAAACAGCAAATGTGACTTTTTGTTACTTGTCTCTTCGATCATGGACTAAAATAACGTTGAGGCAGCAATGAAATAGAAGTGAGAAACACTGCCACCTACAGATTGAAGTTTGTCACTTAAACACATGAAATACAGCATATGGTTAACTTTGTCTAAAATATGTTAAAACATTAATACTTCTAAAGAAAATAGAGATGATCCCAATACATACGACAGTAACCGACGGCAACAGTTACTGGTTGCTATGGTAACCGCCAACAGCTTATGCAAGAGGGACATAACAGACCTTAAATACACCAAGAGATGTCACTAGAAGCAATTTGTTGACTAAGCATAACAAATTTGAAGAATAAATGTTTTTTGACAAACTTCACATCTATAGAAATGCTAAAATAAAATCTTAGGGAGGAAAAAGTTCTGGGATCTGTTGAGTTTTGCGTTGATTTCCGTAACTGTGGAATTGTGAGGAACTGTACGGACTTGACTGATGTAATTTGTAGTATACAGAAAAAAAACTGTCTTGATTTGACTGATAAAATAATATTTAAAAACATAGCTGTTACGTTGGAGGTATGTGTCCCTGTGAGAGGCCTCATGATTAACCACGGTGGGCTGGATTTGGCCCCCGCGCCTCAAGTTTGACACGTTGATGAGTTCATGTGGAGTGACTTTGTTGTTGATAGGTTGTCTTTTAAATTACTCGCCTCTATCTTACTAAATAAAGTCGGATGTCTTCTTTAAGCAGTGTGTAAATGAGACACTGTGTAAATGAAAGTACCTTCAACCTTCAAGTGTCCTTTTATCACATTTTTAGGTTTCTTATGTTTTTACCTGTTGCTGTAAATTGCTACCTTGATATCTGTCAGTTGGTAGTTCATTATTGAATGACATTTTATATTTGTTTTAGTTATTTTTTTTTTTATAATGTGCTGTTTATTTGTGCTGCCTTGAGTAAATAAATAATTTCAATGTTATTTATACAGTTGGTGTGATTTTTGTAAAGTTTCACTTCCATTCAAAACCATTTCGTAGCACTGCAGTTTTCCTTGCAAATTTTTGACAAAAAAAATAAAATAAAAAAAAAAACTTTTTTTTTTTAACCAATTGTTTGTTTTTTGGCAACTTGAAAATGATCCGTTTCAAAAATCTCCCGAATGCAAAGTCAAATCCCCAGATGCAACCCCTGCTGTGAAGCTCAACCCGTTGCCTAGCAACCCCCGCTAAGCCAAGTCTGGTTACCTGGCAACCCCAGAACATTTGGTCAGCTGGTTTTAGCTCTGGGGAGTCCTGGATCTTCTCCAGTTAAATTCAGATTTTTGTTGATGCCTTTTATTAAATGATTAAAAAAGTATTTTGTTTTTATTGCCTGGTAATAAACCCACTTTATTTTCTAGAGATAAAAAGCAAAAAACATCAGACATCAATGAGAGCACTTCATAATACAAAAACAGTATTTAAATGTGTGGTTCTTTGTCTTTCTACTAAGCTTCATATCATCCCGTTTATTTACCATGACTACTTTCATTGACATATTTTTCTGGGTTTTAGAAATAACAGTATTTTAATAATTTCTGAAGAAATTACATGTAAAACAAAAGGGATTAAATGTGTCCAAAAAGGCAAACGCATATATTCGAAATCCATTCCTTCATGTTTTCATTCTGGACTTTCCGCAGGTACCCATTATTGATTGGTGTGGCCCCAAATTGAGTAATTGTTACCTTTACACTTTGTCAGACAAGATAGGACTTACCTCATTAGGAAATAACTAAATCATTCATCATTTCAAACTTTTTAATACAGATAAATCCACTTTGGGATTATATGATTATGTTTTTTTCTTACTGAATAATTATTATGAAATGAAATAGGTAGTTAACCTATTTCTCCGTGACATTGGAGGAAAAAAAACAGTATTGATTGGATCAAAAGTCAAAGTTTTTTCCTCTTTGGTTAGACTTTTGAACTTTGGTGTCACTGATGTTTAACCGTGAGAACAAACAAAATGTAAAAACAGAAGGAAAGAAGTTTATTCTGTTTAGTTTTTGTTTTTTGAGGATGAATAATCCATTCTTCAACGTCTCCTCTGGCTTTTCACACAGTCCTTCCTCACAAGACGTCTGCAACGAAGTTGAAACTAATCCAAACTGGTCCAGTTTGAAACTAATCCAAACTGGTCCAGTTTGAAACTAATCCAAACTCTGCTGCAGGATTTCAGAAATCGATTGAACGTTTTGAATCACGTTTGATGAAGCTGTTTTCTGGTTAAAATTTGGATGTTTCCTGACGTTATGTAAGTGCGACCGGCTGATCAAATGGTTGTCTTGCATTGTCTGATGGTCAGTGACCCCTTTGGCTTTTTGCCTGATCTCAGCAGCCTGGCTGTGGAAGCAGTATAAAAAGACAGGGAAAGCACACAGAGCAGCTGTCTGTGCATCAGTTTCACTTGTTAATGTTTCTCTGTTTTAATTGGTGAAAATGAAGAAATTCGGAGTTGTGTTGTTGTTGTGTTGTGCTGCAATATGTGCTGCAGGAATGAGAAGAGAGTATTTTCTTAAGATAGAGGAAGTTTCTTGGAATTATGCTCCGACTGGGAAGAACGTCATCCAGAATCGAACACTGCAGGAGGATGAGTATGTACGCCCGTTAAATAACTAAAGACAGAATGATTTTATTTTTAATTTGTTCAAATTGACATGTTAATCAGCAAATTTTAAACTTTTCTAAAGTACAGTAATCATATTGGAAATACAAAATGCATGTAAAAGTAACTGTGATTAAATGTGCAGCATGTAAAAAACTCCACACATAAAACTTTGGCCGAACTTACATAAGAAATGTTTCCTGTTGATTTTAACATGCAAAAAATCTAAACTGCAAAAACAAAATCTTACCACATATTTTTGGTCTAGATTTTTTTGTATCATACAGAATATAAACCTTTTAGAAATATCATAAATAAGGCTACGAACCTTTGGAAATCATAGATCCACATTGCTTGTCAATGATTTATGTAGGTAAGGTAAAGCAAAGCATAATAATAATTTAAAAAAATAAACTTTTGCCCCTATAGGGTTGGCAACATCTACAAAACTGGACAGATTCTGTGTTTTACTTAATAAACTTATTTATGCATATCTAAAATTGTTTGTTTTTTAAAATACACACATTCATTACAATCGTCCAATTGTAATGAAACAATAAGAAATTGTTAGTTGATTATATATTTTTCAGACATTACACTGCACTTACAGTGATAAAACCAGCTGAACAAACATGCTGGTTGCTAGGCAATAGCCTGGGCTTTGCAGAGGTTGCTAGGTAACAGGCTGGGGTTGCTAGGTAAGGGGCAGTGCCTGTTTGAAACAACTTATTTTCCAAAATGCTTGGTAAGACTTTTGATTTTGCAGTTTGATTTCCATGATATGAAAACAACGTAAATAGTTTTCTCTCTGTGCAAATATCTTTGCAGAGAAGCTTCAGAGTTTTTAGTAAAACGTCCACAACGCATTGGCCCAGTCTACAAAAAGGCTGTTTACAAACAGTACAGCGACGCCACCTACAGGACAGAACTGCAGAAGCCAGAATGGCTGGGATATCTGGGCCCCTTGATGATGGCGGAGGACGGCGACACCGTCATCGTCCACCTGAGAAACTCAGCTTCCAGACCGTACAGCATCCACGCCCACGGACTCAACTACAGCAAAGGGAATGAAGGTAAGAAAACCAAAAAACACCTCAGCTGTTTGAAAAAAGGAGAACAGAAACCTCATTCTGTGTCCTTTATGGAAAAGTTCTGGTTCCACTTGTGCTGTTACTTAGCAACCCCAGCCAAGCCCAACCCGTCACCTAGCAACCCAGTTCTAGTTCCACCGGCAGATTATTTCAGTTGTAGCAACAACAAGGGAAAAATGTTGCGTTATAAGTGAAATAATCTGCCAGAGGAAGTAGAACTTTTTCATCAATATTAGAAATTACTGATTTAAACAAGCTCCTATTTCTTACTGAAATGTTGCTTGTAAGTAAGTTTTGTTTCATTTCAGGTGAAATACTTTGGTAAGATTTTGTGTTTTTGCAGTGAACTGCTTGCGCTTTGGTGGAAGGATAAGCCATTATTGCAAGATGTACATCCTTTTCGGTGATTTATTTTTTGTGCCAAACGTGGCAAAAGTGGTGAAGAAAAAGAGTTCTTATTGAAAAAAGTCAGAATTTTAAAGAAATCTGAATTTTTAGAAAAAAATCTGAATTTTTAGAAAAAGTTATAATTTTTAGATTTTTTTTTAAAAAAGTCTGAAATTATAGAAATTGTTATTTTTATTTTAATTTTTAGAAAAAGTCAGAATTTTTAGATTAAAGTCATAATTCTGAGGATAAATGTTTTTTCCCCCAGTGGCTATAACCCTCTTCTGCATTTCTACGTAACACATTAAAATTTTTTAGATTGACATGAACAGTTTGTTTGTGCTTCCAGGAGCCTTGTACCCAGATGGCACAAGTCCACTGCAGAAGAGGGACGACGCAGTGGCTCCTGGTGCCACTCAGACGTATGTGTGGACGCTCCCAGAATCCCACAGCCCTACAGCTGAAGACAGTAACTGCATGACCAGGTTCTACCACTCTCATGTCCGCCCCCCTAAAGACATCGCCTCTGGACTTATAGGACCTCTGCTCATCTGCAAGCGAGGTACTTTTTCAATAAAATTGTAAGAACTGCAGCCTGGCCGGTGCCTTCATACGTAATCCACTCGATTCAAACCTTGCTTTGAAGCACAGTCTGAGATTTCTCCCATTGACTTGGATTAGCATTTCAACTGGGCCAATCAGCAAACAGAAGAAATTGTGAACGATGATGTTGATTTTCTGAGGTGTCGTCCGCCTGCCTGCTTTTAGGGCCATTATTTATAGAAAAAAGGAGGTGAATTTCAGACGAAAAACTCAAAGATGATGAGAAAACAAGACAAGTTAAAAACCTCAAAAGACAATCTCAGAATTTTTTTAATTAAAAAATCTAGAAAACCAAAGACATTTCTGAGTTTGAAAAGTCAAAATTTTTCCCTCAAAAAAAAAAAAAAACATGGAATTTTCTGCGTTTCAAAAGTAAAAAAATTGAATTTTTGAAGCTCAGAAATGTCCATGATTTTCGATGGAAAAATCTCATCATAACTGAAATAATCTGCCAGTGTAGCTGGTACTTTTTAATCTACATTAAGGACTTATTTACTTAAAATAAGCTCTTATTTCCTGCTGAAAAGTTAGTTTCAAGTCAGTTTTGTCTTATTTCAGGTGTAGTAAGATATTAGCAATAGAAACTAGAGAGAGAAATACTTGGAAAGATTTTCTGTTTTTGCAGTGTTGACACTTTGGACCTGTATTAAAAAGCAAACTTGTTTTTCTTTACATATCTACACCTTTCCTGTCTAACTTTTAAATTACTTCTGCAGTGAAGACTGACTTCTTAGTATAAAAAACAAAAAAACCCCTGAAAAATACGAGCCAAACACAGAACAAGGAGAGACTAAATTAAACTTTCCAAGACACTCAAAGTTGACAAAAAATTTGTTTAATTGCTAAAAAAAAAAGAGGGTTTTGGGTAATATTCCCTTTTTAAATCAAGGAAATTACCCTAATATTGCATTCTGTACTGACCTTGAGATAAACTGTAAATCTTTTATTAATATAAAAAGGACTAGTTATTTGAAAATCTGATTTTATCTGTTGTGTAGGAACTCTGGACATCCATGGTGACAGGGCAGCCGACTACACCTACGCTCTGCTGTTCATGGTGTCGGATGAGAACCTGAGCTGGTACCTGGACGACAATATCAGGACTCACATCACAAATCCCATCAGAGACCTGAAGGAGGATGAAGACTTTATGGAGAGCAACAAGATGCACGGTGAGAGCTGTTGATACTGTTAATATCTGCATGCAAACCGAAACGTTTAGGTTTAATACTTTGCTTATGTCACAGGGATAAATGGTTTTCTTTACGGCAACCTGCCTGGACTGAGCGCGTGTCAAGGCAACAAGATCCACTGGCACCTGATTGGCCTCGGCAATGAGGTAACAGCTTTAACTGCCATTATCACGAGTTTATTTGAAGTACAGTAGACTTAATTAAATGGGATTTCAAATAATAGAATCTGAAAAGTTTTCTACTGCCAATCTTCAATGGTTTATGAAACAATATGTGTGAATTGTACTGCTGTGGTAATGTAAGTTGAATATTTTTTTCTTCTAACACAAAATTTTACCAAGTGTTTTTTGTGAAGTTTCACCTGCAAATTACTCAGTGCACTTGAAATAGAGCAAAAACAGTCACTTTTGAGCAAGATGCAGGCGCTTAAGTAAATAATTCCTTAATATTGAGTTCATAGTACTAGTTCCACTGGCAGATTATTTTACTTACAACATATTCCATGTTACAAGACTTTAACTAATTGTGGGGAAATGGCTGGGTGATTTTTCTGAGTACTTGGGATGTTTGTAGAAGCAACACAAACCCAAATGGAAATACAAAAATGTGCAAAATATGAACTTTAAGCGCTTTGTCTCCTAATTCTGACATTAAATAAAATAAATGCTGTTTGTTGACTTTAGTTTTAGTTTAATTTCATTTGAGTTATCTATGTGCCTGGTTTCATTTACATCAAAACAATCCTGCATGAAGTTGTCCTTTTGTCTCTCTCACAGGTGGACATGCACTCAATTCATTTCCATGGCCAGATCTTGACCAACCTGAACCACCACACGGACATGGTGAGCCTTTTCCCAGCCTCCAGCACCACTGCTGAAATGGTGGCCGACAACCCCGGACACTGGCTGCTGACCTGCACCGTCAACGACCATCTGATGGGTGAGGAAACGTCTTCTCCGGATCGGGCCAGCAGTTAACTCGAAACCTGTTTCCTCGCTCTCCGTCACGGCTGCGCTGCATGCAGGCTCATTGCCAAGGCAACCAAAAGTAACCGTACTTCATGTTTTAGGATTCAACAACAACAAAAGGACAGAACATTAAGATCCTTAAATGTTTTATCAATATTTTGCAGATATTGATAAGTGATCGCTGAGGAAGATTAGCTACCGCTGCTTTTAGTTAAGCTAACTTAAACACTTGATCTATTGATGATCTTATTTTTTATTTTTTCTTAACTGAACCGAAATTCCACAGCATATCTAGATGTTGTGGTTATCATAGTCAAGCTAGCATAGCTGACATACTTCCCTCTCCTGCTATTTTTTTTATTAAAACTTTTTCCTTGTTATCTTGTCATAGTATTGACAATTAGTAGCAAAACATTGCATCTCTTTTTCTTCTATATTTATCGCATATATTTAAGATTTATCTTGTTATACTGACGACTTGACAGCTAAAACCAATTCACCTCACATTGCAACGTGTTTAACACTAATAACCCATTAAAGTTGAAATACTTCACTCACGTTTAAGACTTTTGTGTTTCTGCTTTATATTTTTCATCCAGCCGGAATGCAGGCAATGTTTGAAATCAAGAAGTGCTTTCCTAACGTGCACAAGCCCCGACCTCACGGCGAGCTCAGGCAGTTCTTCATCGCTGCTGAGGAAGAGGTCTGGGATTATGCACCTACGGCACCCAGTGAAAGGTTGGTTAATCCACATGCTAGCAGACAAGTTGGTGTTTCGAGAATTGCTCCAACCACATCCTGTGCTTTTCTGCGCACAGCGAGGCAGAAACCTTTGTGACTAGAGGTCCGACCCGCATCGGCAGCAGGTATAAGAAAGTTCGGTACGTGGAATATCTCGACAACACTTTCACAACGAAGATGGTACGCAGCCCAGAGGAGCAACACCTGGGGATTCTGGGTAATCCAAGCACGACAGAGATTTAAAAATTCTTGTTTTAACTTTTCCATAAAACTAATTTTAGTCATAATACTAAAATATTTGAGGAAATATTTTTGGATTTATTCTCGTAATACTGCTTCATTCTTGCTTTACCTTTCACGTATTTTTAGTAGAAACTTTTAAAACAGTCTCTTATTACAGCAATATTTTGGTGAATATTTTGACCAGATTTATAGTTTTGTGATTATTTATGTAATTGTTCTGCTAACTGTCCGCAGGGCCCGTCCTGCGAGCCGAAGAGAAAGACACGATCAAGGTGATTTTTAAGAACAAAGCCAGCCGGCCGTACACGATTCAGCCGCATGGAGTTCAGTACAACATCGAACAGGACGGGACGCTTTACTACAACGAGCTCGAAGGTAAACAACAAAAATAATAACCTCCTGGCTCATATAGAATATTCCTCACTCGTCTGAGCTTTCAACATTTCTTCTTCTCAGAGTCACACACAGCAAAGAAACTTCGGGAGCTGAAACGAGAACCAAGTGAGTTTCATGGTTTCCTCGTGATTTTATCTCTGGTTTAATGGATCATACTAATAATAATGATAATATTCTGATGTTATGTAATGATGATTTTAGGGGTGGTGACTCCGCCTCCAGCCGCCCTGGTCAGACCTGGGACGGTGTACACGTATGAGTGGACCGTACCTGTGGGTGCCGGTCCGGTTCCAGGGGAGCCCGACTGCCTGAGCTACCTGTACTACTCTGCAGTGGATCCTGTCAGAGACACCAGTTCTGGGTTGGTCGGGCCACTTCTCGTCTGCCGACCCGGGTCGCTAAAGAAAGGAGTACAGGTGAAGGACTTTTATTATGACCGCCAGCTTGTAAAATCACAAAGTATTTCTATTTCAGATCCCACAAAACATAACTAAAACTGAATCTGAGAAAATATTTTTGAGAAAACAATAATTAATGGGGAAAAAACTATAAATAACTGGAACTATATCACTCACTAAAACATAGTGAAATTATAGATATAATATGCTTTGTTTTTATGTTTATAAATCTACTTATTGTTCTTTAGAACTGATGTGAAATTGTTCAGTTTACTCTATAATCCTTACCCTACTCCCAAAATGCAGCAGTAAAGGTTTGGAGACCAGTTAATTGGCTGATAAACAATGATTAAATACATATTTTGCAAATGTTATCTTCTGTTGAGTATTGATTACCCAGTCCATGTCACAACTCAATATGTTTTTGAATTCTGAATCTAAAAATCCCCCAAAATATAAAAAAAACCTAAAACTATAATTAAAAAAATCTAAACAATAAACAGTTTATAATTAATCTTCTAAAAGATGATTAAAACTAACTGAAACAGACAAACAAAAAGTCACAACGAAGTTAAAATAAATTACAATGAAAAACCCAAAACTATCAAATTCTGATTCAGATATTTATCATTACCTGCAGCTTGTTTCTCCCACCTGACATATTTAATATTTTATTTTACCAGAATTTAAAACATTTAGACACTCTCTTCCAAAAAGTAAACATTTTTGTTCCAGAATTCTATAACAATGAATTAAATATCAGATATTAATGAAACAGTTCTGCCTGTTGCTCTTCCAGAGATGCTAACGCTTCGATCCAGGAAGCCCGTTAGACTCACAACAGGCTCAAAATCTGATGTTTTTTACATCATGTCACAGTTTTTCAGTTCTCCTCACCTTCGTAGCATCAATAATTAAAAACAGAACCGCAAAAAGTGTCTTTTTCATCCCACTGGACTCTGTTTGGACCGTTTCTCCTTCTCCGTCTGGAACGGGACCGCCGCCATTTTTAATTCCTGCATCAACGGCTCCGCGTAAAGATGACCAGCGGCGCCCTCTGCTGGACGGATAACCAAACTACAGCACTGTACAGATTGGCCCTACTTTTAATCTAATTAACCATCAGAGTTAGTAACTAGTTACATTTACATGGGTAACCTTTCTTTTTACTCTGTACTTTTTGCTTTTACCTGAGTAATTTTATTTATTTATTTTATTTAATTATTATTATTTTTTATTTATTTAGTATCGCTGCTCTTCAGTAAAATTTCTGCATGTTTCACGCACTGAATGAGAAATGAACACGTTTAAACCAAAAATTCACCTGACATTCACTCTGGAGTCAACATAACAGACACATAAGTTTTATGTTGTTTTTTGTTACTTATATAAATTGTCATTTTGAATCTTAAAATACCAAAATTTCCACTTAATTATATAATTTGGTCCCTTTGATTATGTAATTTTTAAATATTAAACAATTGATAATTTGATCAGTTACTCAGTACTTGAGCAGTCTCTTTACCAAATACTTTTTTTAATGTTGAGTAATTTCTTACTTTTTAATTTCCCTTGAGTAAAAATATGCTTAAAAATACTTACTTTTACTTTTGGGTGCGTTAGCCACCTCTGTAAACCATCAATTGGCAATTAATCGTAAGTCAGTGAATTGTTTGCATCTAACATGTTGTCTCTTGTTTTGTTTTTGCAGAAGAACTATAACAAGGAGTTTCATCTTATGGCCACAGTGTTTGATGAGAACCTCAGCTGGTACCTGGATGAAAACATCCGGACTTTCACCACAGCTCCTAACTCTGTTACCAAGGAGAACGAGGACTTCATGGAGAGCAATAAAATGCATGGTGAGTTGAGATTTGAAGATTTTTTCAGTCTTTATTGCTTCATCAGTTTTCTTTATCAGGTCTGATTCATGATGTTGAAATAATCTCCAAATCTCCGCTTGTCCTTTAGCGATCAACGGGTTTGTGTACAGGAACCTTCCGGGCCTCAGCATGTGTAAGGGGGACAAAACGACGTGGCACCTCTCGGGTTTGGGCACGGAGACGGACATCATCAGCCTTTACTTCCAGGGAAACCGATTCCTCTACCGCCAGAACAGGAAGGACACCATCAGTGTTTTCCCTCACATCTCACACACAGTAACTATGGAGCCGGACAGCATGGGTAGGTTTGTGTTTCATTCACTGCAACTTCAAAAAAAGTATGAAAAAAACACAAAATATATGAGAAAACATCATCAAGTTTGAAAAAATAATCAAAAGATGATCAAGAAAGACTAACACTGTAGATGTTTTTAAATAGTCTTTTCTTTTTAGGAAGTAATAAAAAATAATCACTTTTACCATTACACTGAAGAAATGCTAAAAACAACCAATTGGAGCAAGGAGGAGGTTCTTAGCGCTGTCAATCATGCTTATGTACTCGCTGCTAAATGTGCTAATGGCGGAGAAACAACTCACTGTTATAGGAAAACCATTTATTGGCGGCCATGCTAACTAGCCTTAGCATTCACAACAAACTATGCTAGCTGTAGCATAGCAGAAAGCAACGTTAAGAGAGAGAACAGCGGCCGGTTGTTTTTTTTTAAGCATTTTGTTTCAATTTTAGAAGCTTTAGGGACCAAATAGAAGTAGAAAAAATATGAATTTTGCATGAATAAAATACCGAATCTCTCCTAAGCAGAGAATCAAACTTACAAAAGCAACAATTATTCCATTAAATTCTAAACTGAAGGGTGAACTAAAGCGTAAGTGCTTTGTGTTTCAGGTCAGTTTGAAGTGGTTTCTGCGACGGTGGACCATTATCGGGGTGGGATGCGAGCCAACTACACGGTGCAGAAGTGCGGCCTGTTTCAGAGGCAGTCTGAGGTGATGCTCCATTCAAAGACCTTCTACATTGCCGCCGTGGAAATCGACTGGGATTACTCGCCCAACCGCACCTGGGAGGCCGAGATGTTCAAAGGACATGAAAAGTACGACTCAAAACTGGTCATTTTTATCTTCATGGACATTTCATTCGCTTTTTAATTCTTTTGAAGCATATTTTTACTTATAGACTATCATTTTACAATCAAAACTGATGATTGCTGCGTCATTCTCATGCTATGAGAACCTGCATTTGAATTTCTAGGAAAACGGTTGAAGTAATTTAAATAATTCAGCTAATATATTTAATAAATTTATATAAGATAATACATTTTAGTTATTCATAGAAATATAACTAAAAGAAATGTTTATTTTTCCACAGTAGGGAAATTCAGGATACATACTGTGTATGAATATTACAAAAGACCAAATTACAATTTTTTTTTAATCATAACAATGATACTTTATGCCAGGGGTCCAAAGTTTGGTCTGAGGGCCGCTTCTGACCCTCTGAAGAATTTTGTGCGGCCCCTGACATTGTAAAGTGTTTTTATTTCAAACAAATTTCAAACAAATTTCAGCCCTGATTGCAAGTTTTTTTCTTTTGCATGTTTTATGTATTTCCAATATAGTGGAAAGTAAAATTAAGTGTTTAAGTAAAAAATCTGCAGAATGAGGCAATTTTTTTCTTTTCATCCATCATGATAACCAATAAGATAATCTATTAATCATTATTTAATCGTTAACCTTATAATTGCATCATAAATAAACCTTTTTCTCCTGTGAGCAGATGTTTCCTCATAATTCATTTTCTCTCTTGCTCCAGTCCCGCCTCTGTCTTCCTGGATAAGCGCGACGGATACATCGGCTCTGTTTACAAGAAGGTTGTTTACCAGCAGTTTACCAACGACAAGTTCACCAAGAAAGTGGAACGAACGCCTGACATGGATCACCTGGGAATTATGGGTACCTTTGTTTTGAATATTTCTGGATTATGAAATAACAAGTCCAACAATGACCTGCAGTCTGACTGATCAAAACGAAGCAGCAATCATTGATAATTGTTGTGTTTTAGTAGTTGGTGACTTTTCAAAATTATAAAGTCAATGAGGCATCATCAAGTCAGGCAGAAGTGAGTCGATTTTATAAGTAAATTCAATATTTTTTGTGATGCCAGTGGCCTTCAGCCACTGTAATCAGACATGCACTGCAAAAACACAAAATCTACCAAGTATTTTGCTCAAGTTTCTAGTGCAAATATCTTAGTGAACTTGACATAAGACAAAACTAACTAACCGTGAAGTATCTTTTTGCAAGAAATAGGATCTTGTTTAAATAAATAATTTCTTAATTTGCTTTTAATAAAGACACAGCAACCTGTATTTAGTCAAGAATTTATTATTACTGATGAAAAAGTTCCAGTTCCACCAGCAGATTATTTCACGCTGCGTCGTTACCTAGCAACCACAGCCAAGTCCAGGCGTTACCTAGCAACCCAGTCCAGACGTCACCTAGCAACCCAGTTCCAGTTCCACTGGCAGTTTCACTTATTTCAATTATAACGAGACATTTTCTCATGTCGTAAGTGAAATAATCTGCCAGTGGAACTAAAACGCTTTTAAAATCACTATTAAGGAATTATTTACTATAAACAAGTGAATCTTACTGAAAAGTTACCATTACGTCAGTTTTGTCTTATTTCAAGTGAACTGACAAGATGACCAAACATACCTGGTCAAATTGTGTTTCTTGCCGTTCATGTCTGATTACAGCAGCACTAAAAATATATTTAAAAAACATACTACAATTGTTTGAAGTCTGTTTACACATATTTGCCATTAGTAGTAATAAATGTAAATGATGTTTCCTTTTCCTTTTAGGGTCATTTACTGCTTTTTTTTGTGTATTTCTATTTAGAAGTGAATTATTTTCTGGATTCATCTGGATTCTCTGTTTCATTCAGGACCAATGATTCATGCGTCTGTGGGCGACAAAGTTAAGATTGTTTTTAAAAACATGGCATCCAGGCCTTATTCCATCCACGCACACGGAGTGAAGACAGAATCTCCCGACGTTTACCAAACCAAACCAGGTGCAGCAGATGAAGCATCTCACTTTCTATCAGCAAAATGGTTAAAGCACACAGGGAAATGGAGTGACTATTTATTTATACTTACTAAATGGGTTCAGAAAGACTTTCTAATGTGTTTGTCCAGGTGAAACTCACACATACACCTGGATAGTCAACAAGAACACAGGACCAACCACAGAGCAGGAGGAGTGCTCTGTGTCAGCATATTACTCTACTGCTGATGTCATAAAGGTGTGTTGATGAAGCACACTGCAAAAACAAAAAATATTACCAAGTATTTTTAGTCTCAATTAAGTGAAAATGTCTCACTGCACTTGAAATAAGACAAAACTAACTTAGAAGTAACTTTTCAGCTTGTTTTAAGTGAAAATCCCTTAATGTTGATTTTAAAAAGTACCAGTTCCACCGGCAGATTATGAAAAAATAAATTCTTGTTATGAGTGAAATAATTTACCAGTGGAACTAGAACTTTCTTAAAACCAATATTAGGGAAGTATTTACTCAAAGCAAGTTGTTATATCTTGCAGAAAAGTTTCATGTTTGTTAGTTACTAAAATATTTGTAGTAGAAACTAAAAATACTTGGTAATGTTTTGTGTTTTTGCAGTGCATTGACATGCTCTCTCTTCCTGCCAGGACTTGTACAGCGGATTAATTGGGCCTTTAGTGATCTGCCGTCGCAGCTGGGCCAGGTGAAGCAAGAATTCACTGCAAAAACACAAAATATTACCCAATAGTTTTGGTCTAATTTCACATGCACATATCTTAGTACATTTAAAATAAGACAAATCTAACTTTTAAGTAACTTTTAAGCAAGATAGAAGAACATAAGAACAGTAAACCTCAAATATTTACATTTGTTATGGTGTTTTTAGTCTTACAAAGACCAAAACTGATAAGATTTGGTGTTTTTGCAGTGTTGAAATCTCAACCAACAAAATGAAGCTTATGCTGAGAAATTAAAGTATATTTGTAACATATTTTACTTTGTAACAAAATCGCGTCACTTCCAGGTCTCTTGGACTAAAGAAGGAGGTTGAAGAGTTTGCTCTGCTTTTCTTGGTGTTTGATGAGAATGAAAGCTGGTAGGTGTCGAAATTCAAAGAGCAAATTCACCATTTACATTTTTAATTTCTGTGGATAAATACTGAATTCAGTAACCAAAAAGTTGAACATTTCATTTTCTCCTGACTGCTCCAAAAAGTGATGCATTTTATTTTGCAGGTATTTGGATGAAAACATTCGACGGAACATCAGGAATCCTCGACCGAACCTGAAGGCTGACGACTCCTTCATTGAGAGCAACAAAATGCACGGTGAGATAAAAACAGAGAGAAAACAGAGAAAACTGAAAACTCACCCGATTCCACAGAACCGAGGCATTACTGAAGGAAAACTGTTAAATGATTCTAAAATGGACTTCATAGTGTCATATTACGTTTCACTGAACATGTCAGAATAGCTGCATGACCTATAAAACAAAACAAAACAATTTTTTATACAAAATTATTCTCAGATAATGAGATTTTCACTTTGAGCTCCTTTCAGAATAAACTGCTTTAGGGCTTCTGACACTTCAAATCCAAATAAGCTCCTGCTGGTCACACCCTCCAACTCAATGTTTAAACTCATGTAAAAGTAGCTGCAAACAGATGCGCAATTATACAACTGTACATCTTTGAAAAGCAGAAGTAGAGCCTCCTGCACAGCCAAAGAAAATGCAACAAGTCAACAACAAAACACTTGTCTTTTCCAGCAGCCACTGTGCAGCGCATGCAGTGGTAAAACCAGCTGACCAAATGTGCAGGAGCTCAGATTTGGTTGCTAGGCGACAGGCGGAATGCCACTGGCGTTGCTAGGCAACGGCACAGCGCCCTCAGAATGTTGAGGTTTTAGAAACGGCTCATTTCCAGACACCAATTAAACACCAGAATGGAAATACAAAAAATGAGCAAAATGTGAATTTTACGTTACAGGTGTCCTAAAAAAAATCTAAATCTAAATATTTCCAAATGCTTGTAGGTTTAGTTTGAGCAAAATTAACAAGCGTGAGCTCAGACACAGAAATGCTGAAACTTTTGAAGATATCAACAACTAAAAGTTAAAAAGTTGTTAAAAACTTCATGCTCCCGATGCAGTTATTGGTTTTGGTTCATCACTCTGGAGTTTCAAACCAAACGTCCCATCATGTCCCAGTCAAAGTAAATCAGGATTAAATAATAATAAAAACATACATGATTTCTTTTCTTTTCTGCTTGGTTTCAGCGATTAACGGTTATGTGTACGGGAACCTGAATGGGCTGAACATGGAGGTGGGAGATAAGGTGTACTGGTACCTGATGGGGATGGGAAATGAAGTGGATATTCACACTGTGCACTGGCACGGCCACAGTGTGGAATATAAGGTACGCAGCCACAGCCTGACACACAAGGGAGTGAAAATAATTCATAACTGGATTATCTTTATTCTGCAGCTGGGTGGAGGACCTCACCGCGTCGATTCGTATGAGCTGTTTCCTGCCATCTTTCAGGTAAAGTCTTAAAACTTCTTGCATTATTTCAAAACTGTTTAAATTATTGAATCTTTTTCTGTCTTCCAAAGCTAATAAGTTTTTCTTATCATCAGTAAAAACGTGTTGAAATTTAATCCAAAACATATCAGTCTGGTTAAATTTGTTCAGATTTTCCCACTGATTATATATTTTACCTTTCTTGTAATAATTTTTACTTTTTTGCAAAAATTCTCATTTTAGATCATTTCTCCATATTTGGTTTAACTGTAGTTGTATGATTATAATTTCCAACCCTCCTGAATATACACATTAAGACACGTTTCTGTATCTTGATGAAAGGTTACTTGTAAGTTAGTTTTGTTATTTTAAGTGTGCTGACATGTTTGCACTAAAAACTAGACAAAAATATGAGGCGAGATTTTGTGTTTTTGCAGTGTATGCATTATTTACAAACTTGGATTGTGTTCCTTCTTAATAATGGCTGCCAAATTATAAATAAACAAAAATCATAGATAAATAATGCTGCTCCATTGAAAGTGTAATTTATTTTATGGATTTTAAAATTATGTGGTTCTGTTTTATTTGTGCTCTTCTCTAAGACTAATCTGAGTTACGATATTATACCAAAAGTTTTTGCTTAATTTTGGTTGAAATCTAATGAGGTAATTATAATTTTTTTTAATGAATAAACTCTAAAGTAAAAGCTGCTCTTTGCCTGTGCAGACAGTGAAGATGCGCCCTGAGCATCCTGGCTCCTGGCTGCTCCACTGCCACGTCACCGACCACATTTCAGCTGGAATGGAGGCCGTTTACACCGTCACCGAGAAACGTAGCAACTAAATCAACTAAATCAAACTAACAGAAACTTCAGACAGGGACAGATGACTAAAACTGTGGTGATTTTCTTCTTCTCTTCCACAGCAAGAAGAGGAATCTTTGGCTGAACTGCAGAGGAACCAGACAGAAACTAACCAAACCATGTTTAACGTTTGTTTTTCTGCCTCACTCACTGATTTTTTCATTAAAATTCAATGTAAATAGTGACTGGTAGGAACTGGACACACAAGCAATCATGTTCAAATAAAAGTCATTTTTAAATAATTGCTCTTGATGTATATTTTTAAATGTCTGCAGCAAAGGCCACAAAAGCTACATTTCTACTAATAAAATCAACATTTCCATGTTAACTTTATGTCTAGTTTGTTTTTAATTGAATAAATTATATAATTACATTAGATTTCATGACTGATGCAAAACAAATAAGATTTTATTCTTTTTTTTTTTTTAAATGATTGAAGATCAATGACCTGGGATTAAATGTGTACTTGCGGTAAATGAACACTAGGTGGCGATATTGTCATAAATATGCCAATAGAAGGTTTAATTGGCCAGCAGTGTAAAGCAGATCAGTTAAATGACAATTTACAGCAATATTCTGCATATTTCAATAAAACGTACAGAGCAGTTCCCTCAACTTGTTTCTAAATTCTGGATAAACCATTAAATGGGAAGATTTTTATCTTGTGTAAAGTCAAACGAATGCAAATACTACAGTATGGTGTGAGGGGCCAATTATGACAAAAACTATGTTGTGTCTCTCACACACGACGAAACACTCATACACACTCACAAAATACTAAAATTATGCATATACACAACTAAAATATCGCACAATTTTTCTCTCACACGCATACACAAAATACTAAAATTGCACATTAATATATCACACACACACACACACACACACAC
>VMRN01000145.1:346665-365016 GCA_010277015.1 Poeciliopsis turrubarensis | reverse complement strand
ATACACGCACACGCACACACACACACACACACACACACACAAGACTGTGTTTTCCAGCATATAAAGCAGTTAAAACCAGCTGACCAAACTTACTGGAGCTCTGCTGGGGTTGCTAGGTAACAAGCAAAGGCTTTGCTGGGATCACTAGGTGAAAGGTCAGTGCCGGCTAATTTGTGACGTTACATTCCAGAAGTTTTTAAAACACCAAAAAACATTAATTTATTGCCTGGTTGTTTTTAGAAGCTGTAGAAACACAAGTAGAAGTACAAAAACATACAAAATGTGAAGTTTGCATAACGGGTCCCATTTGAAGCCTAAATCAACTGTTGCTGATTAATTTTTTCACCAATATGTACCGTACTGCAATGGGAAAATACAGTAACGGTCAGAGTTGAAGTTCATCCCTGAGCTGATGAATCTAGCAAAGCCTGAAAAACTTGGATTAGAAAAGAATAACTGAGATGGACGCAGCATTTTCACGGACAAGATGGAAACTTTTCATGTGGATGAAGTCATGTCATGTCGCAGACCTGCTCCTTTTTCTGCTACCTCCAGCTTTTCACACACCAAACAAAACATGGAAGACACCCACACACACATGAACTCAATCAACTCCACGATTATATAACCTGCAAGGAAACGTCACGCTGGGATTAAAACATAAATTAGGCTGTAAATAACACTAATTTACCTCAATCTTACCCATTATTTTTAGTCTAGTTTCTACTGCAGATATGCTGGTACACTTGAAATAAAACAAAACTGACTCATAAGTAACTTTTCAGCAGGACATCGGAAATAGTTTTAGGTCATTAATTCCTTAATAGTGATGATAAAGTACATGTTCTTCTTGCAGATTATTTCGTTTATGACATGGAAAAATTGTCTCGTTGAAAGTGAAATAATCTGCCAACGGGACTCGCACTTTTAAACAATATTAATGAATTATCGACTTGAACCAATCTCCTTTATATCTTTCTAAAGAGTTACTTGTGAGTTGAAATAAGTTTGGTCCTATTTCAAATGTTATTATAAGATATTTGCACTTGAAACAAGGCCAAAAAAACTTGGTAAGATTTTGTGTTTTTGCAGGAATCAGACCCAACAGAGGCATTTTATTTGCTTGTATTCTTAATGGCGTCTCTAATTCATTCAGAGGATGAATTGTTAATAGAGACGAGTTTTGTGCAAACAATACAACACATAAAATAAAAACCAGAGAAATTAGTCAGCTAAGGCAAAGATTTAAATTCATTTGGAAAATGAATGTGCTGAAGGTTTTATTAGTCTGTCTTTTCAAACATTCCCCATCGGCATCACGCACGCACACACACACACACACACACACGCACACACGCACACACACACACGCACACACACACACACACACACACAGCCACCTGCAGTCCTCAGTTAACTGGCAGGGAAATGGGAATCTGAAGATTTGCACCATGAAATGTGCCAAATAACGACCTCTCTGACCCAAACCTGTCGGGAATCCTAATTATGTGCCATCATCTCCGTCCCGCTCAACTTTGTGGCGGCTTTCTGGCAAATTGTTGCGCATCTGTTCCTGCTTGCTGTGTTTGACGTGAGTCGATCAAGGCACAGCTGTCCAACCGATGGGGCTCATTTAACGCTGCAGGACAGATTTTTCAAGCAAAACATGAGAATCGGATGAATCCTAACGTAACTCTATGAGGCTACTGATTTTTCCGCTTTAGTTGTCCTTGGAAAAATAGAGATAGACAAAAAATACAGTAAAAACTGTTGAAATGGAGATTTTGAAAGGAGTTTACACCATTCTCAATTTGTAGATATCAAACTGCTCTTTGGTGTGACTGTTTGTGTTTTTGTTTTATCTGTGGAGTATTTAAGTTATTCTCTTTGTGTTAGTCTTCTATTTCTGTTTTTGTTACTGTTTCACTGCGAAAACCCAAAGTCTTGCCTCTCTAAAGTCAGAAAAAAGTGCTTACAACAATGTAGACACATTTTACTTAAAAATAAAAATAAAACTGCCTGGATTTGTACTTTTTTTGGGCACTGCTAGAGCTCCATACATCACTTTTTTGATGTAGGTTCACTGACGTCTATCTTTGCCCTTAAACTCACATGCTGTTTTTAAATAATAAAAAAAACTTCTGGCCATGAGTCTGGCATTTTCATGGACACCAAATACACTGCAAAAACACACATTGACATTCGACAGATAATCTGTGAAAAATTGAGCTCCTCTGTTACGTCTCAACGTTAACTAGAATCAACCAATCAGAGCCAAGAGGCGGGTCTAAGCGCTGTCAATCAGCTCGGGAATGCTAAGGCGAGTTAGCATAGCCACCGATGACAGCGGATAAACGATTTACTTGTAACGTTAAGTTGTTTCTCCGCAATTAGTATATTTAGCAGCACTTTCATGAGGTTAATTGACAGCACTAAGTTGTGATAATTAATAGATTAATCTGATAAAAAAAACTGCCACATTCTGCTGACTTTTCATTTAGCCACTTATGGCTTTTATTTTCTGCAATATTAGAAATACAAAAAAGTGCAAATACATAAATAATACAGATTTTACAGCCTAAAATGAAATACTGTAATGTTTCTTTTGCAAATCTCAGCAGGGTGAAGTTAAAACGATCCCATTTGAGGAGTTCTGGCTGAAACATATTTTTTGGACAAAAGGTGTTTTGCCTAAATTACTGCTCTGAAAGTGCTGATTTCTACAGCAAATTGCCTTTCTTGGATCCTGCAAACATATTTAGTTCAATCCAACTCCAGTCCGTTTGCCTTTAAAGTCCAGTTTGTTTCCTGAGGTGTGAATCCATAATCGAACCAAAAAAACCTGCTCCACCTACGATCCTCGCTCTCAGTTTGGTTGAAGTGAAATCTGATGCGGTTTGAATGTGAACGCAAAGCAGAATGGAGAGCGCTACAAAAGCAGGAAATGGACTACAACGCAGGGCATTATGGGTAAATGCAACCATTCATCAAAATGTTGCTTCACATATCGATGTCAAGAGTTACAAGCAGTGTTGTAGCCAAGACCTCCCAACCGAGACCAAGACAAGACCAAGACCAGAGTGTATGAAGTCCCAGACCCGTCTCTGGTACTGCACTGCTCACAAGTTCAGAATTTTTCATGCCGTTTTGCAAAACAGAAAAAACAAAGAAAAAAGGAAGCAGGCAGAAAATCTTCTGATGACATTTTTTTGTGAAAATTTGGAGTTTGTTCCCAAAGTTTTTTGCAGGGTCACCTTAGAAAACTGATCCACAAAGACTCCCAGAAATCCCTCAGTGGTGTTTTTGGACTAAGAATACTACAGAGATCCATAATCACGGCTTCATTCAGCCACATTTGCATTTCTTATAGACTCCCATGTCGTTAAAGAAGCAGCTGCTCCTTGTAATGTGAAACTTCAGAGGAAGCAAAGCCTCCAATAAACATCTGCTTTATTCAGCACTTTGCTCTAAAACTTCTGCCTTTCTGTAAAGCTTCATGCTAGAGGAAAATATAAAGCAGCAACATGTCCTAAGTACCGCCTCCATGAGGTTTTACTCATAAGCTCGTCTTAAATTTGGAATTAGTGCCCATCTCTGAGCCTCTGCGGTTATCAAATCCCTAATTAAGCTTATGCTGAATTTACCCAGAGACTTGGATGGCAGGGATCTGACTGCAGGTAGCACCGTCCATCTGCGTCCAGCACGCCGATATCACAGCTGATCAGTACGAGAAGACTCGAGCAAAACAAGCTACTATTTCACCCGAAATCACAAAACACCAAACACAGCACAACCCACCTGGTCGGCCAGAACACTCGCTTGGATTTGGAATCAAAATTGCAACATTTGTCACATTTTCAGCTGCTGGGGTTCATGCACTGTCAAACAAACCAAACTCTTTAAAAAACCTGTTCCCCTCCTGGCCTGTGGGGGCGCTGCACCAATACTCACTGAAGGAAACAACTCTGAAGAAGACGCTGAATGCAACATTTTTTCTTTACAAACAAAAATGGATTAGCATCAGCTTTTAACGGATGCAGGTTTTGCATCAATCAAATTTGGAATATTAGTGAGTTTTGGTAACAAGTGGCAGGAAAATAAATGTATGTGGGCCTCAAATGGCCCACGGACCCCGCTTTGGACACCCCACCAGAGGCGCTGATGCCAGTCAGTATCAAAACTTCATTTCTTAAAAATTTGGACTGGATTTTATGTTTTTGGTGGATTCGAATGAGTTGGTCAAACAAACAAGTTGTGTCTTTCTCCCATGCTCAAATTAATTTTTATAAGAAAAAAATTAGTTTATGTGGAAAAATACTCTTAAGTTCTGCAATAACTTTTGTTTCTACCATATTTGTTTGGTTGTTACTTTTAACCAGAAGCAAAAACTGGCTATCGTGCGTATGTACGCCTTGTTCAGATGGGACAGAATGAAAATAAATTGTCACTTTGCTAATTTTCCCTCCAGATGAAATGCTGGTGACGTTTTGTGACTGCTGGAGCGTAAAGGTACACACACCTTCACACCGTGCAATTAAAAGATTTAATTTTAGATAGAGAAAAGAGGAACAGTTGTTTTCTGGTGTGTGATCATTACCGCCAGGCTAAATCTTTGCAGTAAACACAGACTGACTCAGTGACTTTTCCCATCAGACTTTAATTTGTGCTGTCCAGATTTATAATTAGATATTTCAGAACAATAAAATTAGTGCCGTCACTGTAAGACTTAAATCCCATAGAGAATTTCAGACACTCTTAAGGGTCTCCTTCATCGAAAATAAACTCGTTAACTTTCCCCCTCCCCACTCATTGCTGCGCCTCCCCAAAGAAAACAAATCTGGTTTCCACGGAAACGCCAAACTCTCAGCTAAAAGCAGCTAAAAAGCATCACAGTTCCTGCCCAAAGGCTGCAGAACAGGAACCTTCATTTAAAAAACAAACAAACGAAAAAGCATCGTATGGAGCTCTGGTAATGCCAAAAATAAGAAAAAAAAAAGTAGACATTTTGCTGATTGAAATCATTTTTTAAAAGATTTGCCTACATTTGTTGATTTTGTCTTTTACCCTGGATTTCCAAATATTACTCTTCAGTTAAATGGACTTGAAGTTTTTAAGTTGAAAGAACTTAAAAAGTTACAGATGAATTCTGGGAAATTTTGACAGATGATTTTCTTGAGACAAATTAATTTCCTACAGATTTTCTGCACATGCTTTGGTTTTGTCGAGATAACGAGTTCACTTCCTGATGATTGTTTTAGATTAATTTCCTGCAGGTTTCCAAGAGATAACGAGTTAATTTCTTGTTTTCTGCATGTACTTTTCCTAATGGTTTTCTCGAGATAAGTTGATTTGCCAGTAATTATCGAGATTAATTAACTTCATTCACACATATCAGCAGGAAAGGGTCAGGAATTTTTTTTATGCAGATAAAAAGAATAAATTCTCTCTTTATGCATAAAAATACAAATTCTACAAAATCAGCACTTAAATTAGTTGACTCAAAATCTACACTGAATAAAACAAAAGCTGTTTGTTACTAAATAAACGGCTGCAGTCTTTTCTACCAAGCTCCTGAGAAGGTGTTTTTGTCTCTCATATTGATTTTATAGGGAATCAGCATTCAGCTGGAACAAAAGTCCTCATGGGCGACGCCTCATCAGCAGGTTATTATAATAAAAAGAACGGAGCCTTTTTATACATACTTTCTTTCTTCGGGCAATGCTTCAGAACATTCAATATGAAATAAAATAATGATGTTAAAGTGCAAAGCCTTGGCTTTGAAGTCAGTGAGCGGGATCGTTTCTATTTTAACTTACAGTCTGCAGCAGCAGTGAAGCATCAGCTGCTGGAGCCGGTTTCCATCGATCACTTTACATTTATGATTAATTACAACAGACACATTTTCATTATTAAATCAGTTTAAGCTGAACAATTTGTAAGAAGTTGTGAAATTCCCATCGCCATTTTTCACATGGAAAAGATATTTTGAATTCACTTTTGCTTGTTTAAATAAAGGGTCCTCAAAGTGGGGTCTGCGGGCCATTTATGGGCTCTGGAGTGATTTTATGTGGCCCCCCTCCCAACCATAATTCAAGAATAAAATATATAAATTAGGACAAACCTACTTACAAAAATAT
This sequence comes from Poeciliopsis turrubarensis, assembly GCA_010277015.1. Classification (NCBI taxonomy): domain Eukaryota; kingdom Metazoa; phylum Chordata; class Actinopteri; order Cyprinodontiformes; family Poeciliidae; genus Poeciliopsis; species Poeciliopsis turrubarensis. Next base: position 358,879 of record VMRN01000145.1, on the reverse strand, counting down.
TAGCTGCAACATAAAGTGATAATTTTTTCCAAGCTTCCTTGTTTCCTTTTATGTTCATGGCAACTGGAATCACATAACTGTAACTCATGGCTGACATGTCTGTTCCCCGCTTGTCATCTCAGTGAAACAAACCTTCCTGTGGATTTATTTGCATTCAACCCATCTGGCCGTTAGGATCCAAACCAATGAAAAGCAGGATGACGTTCTCATCTTGCATCTAAGGTGTCAGAATCTGGGAAGATCCGACTTCCTGGAGGAGGCTGAAGATAAAACACAATCTCTCACACACCTGGGAATATCCGGCTTCCTGCAACATGGATGCCACTGAAACTGCAAAACAGATTTATCATGCATCTCTGAATCCTGAGATCTTGAGTCGCTGCAACTGGAAAGAGACGAATCACTATAGAGGTGGGTTGAGGCTAAAACAGACAGAAAAATAGAGGAGAACATTTCTGCAAAAAATGTCAGAAATTTTTAGGTTCATCTCAAAAACTTTCCAGATGAAACCTGGAAATTTCTGAGTTTCAAAAGTTGAAAAATTGCAAGGAGAAACTCAGAAAATTTGAGAATTAATTGTTGAAATTCCCTAGAAAATACTTGGAAGTTTCTACGTTCTGGTAGCAAAACATTTCTGGTTTTGGAAACTTTCCCAAAGAAAATTTCCAAAAGTTTCCCAACAGTTGAAAATATTCAGCTTTTGAAACTCAGAAATTTGCGAATATTTCTCTACAAAATTTCTGAAATTTGTCTCAAAATTTCTGATTTTTTTTTCTGGCAAATTTTTAACTTTTCAAACTAAGAAACTTTTATGAGATTAAACTAAAAAAGGACGGAGTGTTTTTTCCTCATAAATGTCCAACTTTTGGAGCTCTGAAATTTAAAATTTCTGAAATGTTTTGAGGGTTTTTTGGGGAAAATTCTGATATTTTTGGTTTAAATTCACTCCTTTTTTCCATCTACAATGCTGATGATACGCTGTTGTAAATAACTTGCTAATAAAACTTTTAAATCATAATCATTGAAAGGTTTCTTTGGGGTATCGATATTGAGATGCAAATCGCAGTTTCCCTCAGTATAATTGAGACTTTTGGGATTTCCATCTCACTAAGCTATGAAGCTGTAATCTGTCCAATCGCAGAATGAGGAATGACCAAAACAGAAGTTATTTCCCCCCTGATCTTATGCAGAATGTTGTTGGTCCATTTTTCAGCTTCGTTTTTATGGAAACCTCATAGATCTCTCAGTTACACCTTCGCTCTGCTATTGCATCACTTCACCTGAGCAGTAAAATTAAAAACAGCTCATAACGTCACATGCAGGCAGTGAGTTTAGTCACATAAATTCGTCGCTTTCTTTTGGAGCTGATGTGAAATTTTAGGTTTATGTTTTCTGAGCACAACAGAGTTAAATATCTCAGGAAACTTTCCGGCTCTTTATTCAACAGCATCTGTTATAAAAAGGTCATTGCATAATAATTCTTGGAAACATTTCCCAGTGTAAGTTATGGATTATTCTTATCATTACAACTTTATTCCTATGATATTTAGACTTTTTTCTCTGCATTGTATGACATATTCTTATTTTATTATAACTTTATTTTATCGCTCAGTTTGTTTTTATGGAAACTTTTGATATTTGTCTTTCTACAGACAGATACTTCATCAAAATATGTTACCTTCAGCACAAACGAACACAGAGAGCAGAAAACTGTCAGCATCATCCAGAAAGGAAAGAAGACTGCCTGCATTTCACTGTCTTTTTGATAAATGAGCCAATTTGACGGAGTGCTTGCATTGTTTCTTTTAGGCTTCTGTTTACAAGCTAGAAAGGATGCAAACCTATACTGCTGGGGTTTTTTTAATACTCTTTTTGGCTGCTTCAGTGGATTCCTGAGCATCGGTTTTACTTTTTTCCCTGAAGAATCAGACTCCCTATCGACTGCGGTCCCTTGAAACGGGTCAGCAGAGATCCTGACACTGCCAGGCTTTGGCATCGATAGTATCAGCTACAGTCCGCCAAGGCAGCGTCTCCTCCTTGCATAAGGCTTTGATTGGCAACAAATGAACAATTTGAAAGCAACAAAAGGCTCCACAGATAAAAGCTGCTCTCCACGACTTCTTCTTGTTGATTAAGATAAGGAGATTCTGGGGAACCGGGCCATGGGGTCAAAGTCAGAAAATTAGGTTGACCTTTGAGTATCATAGCACAATGACAAGACTCTGTTCTGCTAATCTTATTTTATTAGATTTTTTTTTGCACTCAAGGACTTTTCTCCGCCAGCGTTTTGTAACTCTAATACCTAAAAAGATGGGACGAGTGTTGACCTTGAACAGGAATGAGTTTGTATTTATACAGAATGTGTCGTGTTCATAACTTTGATTCGCTGCCGAATGCATGAGTTCACTTCACCAAGAAACCCTCCAGTACAGAGCTGCTTTAGATCCATAAAAAATGAACATTGACCACGTTTAATTTTGAAAATGTGAAGTTTGTCACTGGTTTCTCATTTGACATCAGAGACCAGTGCAGAGCAAACCTCCAACAAACAAACAGGCTGAAGTTTCGGGTAACTTCATGTGTTACCCAAAACATTATTTGAGTCATTTTTGCCTTATAAACCAAAACTGAGGCAAAAACGATGGATAAGAACGAGTCCTATATCAGATCTGTAAGGTTATTAGTGGGAAATAACAAAGAAATCAACATTAAAGCCCAAGACTTTCGCAATCAGTGGAAGAACGAAGGCCACAGAGTCTTATTGGCAGCGACAGTGAACGTTGTTTCAGACACATTTTGCACGTGAAAAGCAGGTGAGTAAAATCTCACCTTTCAGGAAAATGCTTGAAAATAAAAACAAAAAGTTTGCAATGCTGCCATAGAGCTACTGGAAAACACGCAATAAATAAAGCATAACTACCTTTAATGTGATTATCAGTGACAGCGTCATGCAGAGGAACATGTGTTAGTTGCCATCAATCACAGTTCAATGTAACTGGACCACAATTTCCTCTTTTTAGTTTTCAAAAACTGATGTTTCAGGTTTTAACCAAACGTTGAACTTTGCTTCTCGCTGGATATTTATTCCACATCCCTCCTTTTCTTTTCCGAAGGGGGATTATTACGTAAAAAAGGCAAAGATCTTCCATCAGCAGCAAACTGTCAGAGCTGGAGGATTTTTGAAGTCCATTTCTAAAAGCAGCAAATATTTAGTGTTGCTTCATTCTCTAAATTTGCACTCCTGCTTCGTGCGTCCAAGACCTGCGAACTGCGTTCTGCATATTCTGTTCACGTATCATCGACTTGCAGCTGGTTAGCAGGTCAGGAGGATTAATTACACACCCACTGACCAAACAATCCAAAGAAAACTGTCATTTCTTTCATGCTTGTTTCCCTTCCTTGTCAGAAAATCAAACTAAAAGAGGATTATTCAATGTTTTTTGCAAGGCTTCTCTAGGATGAAACACATTTAAATATATTGAGGCATAAAGAGAGTTTTCTATTTTGTAGCTTCATTGTGTCACGTGTTTCCACCAATTACCCACCAATTTCTATTGATAGTCGATATTTATTGTATTCAACTAATTTAACTTAATTATTTTTAATTAAATAGGGAATCACAGTCCTAAGAAATAAAGAACAGTTCTCACTAATGTCCTACCCTCCAGAATTGTTCAAAAGAATCGAATCGTTTTTGAACGATCCGCTAGAACTGCCAGCAGGTCTGACGTCCTCTGGCATTGCTTCAGTTTTCTTCTCAGAGTTTAAGATTTGTTTACAGTCTTTAGGTAAGCTGCAGCGTCGCACTTTGAGCTGACGTCACGATAAATAAACGGTCGTTTCCATGCAGTACCAGGCGGACCACCAGGGGGCGGCCGCGGACCACAGGTGGAGGAAGGAGTATTGCTTTAGAGTTTAATATTCTGCACAGCGCGGATACATAAAGTTTACCATGCTGCTGCTGCTGCTGCTGCTGCTGCTGCTGTCCTTTGCCGCCTCGGGCAATATGTTGGCCACCACTTCTCACTTCTCAAGACTTTCTCATTGAAATTCATAGAAAGACAAACTTTTGCTTGATTTTGCTCAAACTCTTTGTTTCAGGAAGGTGGAGAGTCAGACATACAGATACCTGCAGGAATACTGATTTTTTATTTTTATTTCTAACTCGACTGGTTATCTTTTATGTCCAGCACATTTCCTCTGACTTACCTAAATTAAAGTTCTGTTCCCTGCAGCATTTTTAGGGCATCATAATTGCTGAGTTTGTGGCTTCATGACCTAAAATGGTTCTGAACATGGAAAAAAGGTCTTACCAAGTAGTTTTGGTCTAATATCTTAGTACACTTCAAATAAAAATAATAATAACAAATAATCTGCAACTAACTTTTCAGCATTACAACAAGAAGACATTTTTTTCATGTTAAAAGTGAAATAATTTAGCTAAATGACAAAATTTTCTGTTGTTCTTCTGTTGTCCAACAGAACATTAGTTTTACAAAAACATTTTAAATTAAATTCTGTGATTTGTCTGCATTTTCCACATTATGGAAATTACAGCAGAGCAGTAAAACAATAATACAAGAATAAAGTCATATTTTTACGACTTTATTCTAGTAATAAAATGACTTTTTCCTCAATATGACTTTATGCTTCGAATATAATTTTACATAATTGTTTGGCTTTACTCTCATAATGCTACAACTATTCTCATAATGAGTTTAATCTCATATTATTATGACTTTATTCTTGTATTATTTGAAATCCACTCTTGTAATTGTGACTATAATCTCAAAATATTCTAACTTTATCCTTGAAATACAACTTTATCTACAAAATCTGACTATTCTCCTGTTTTGTTGGTTCCAGGGGCTTTTATTTGAAAGTAGTTTGGCAGGAAACTGGGAAATGAGAGACATGCGGCAGATGTCGCCAGGCCAGGAATCGAACCTGTGACCTGCGCCACCACATCACTCCACTATTCTCCAATTTTAACTTTATTCTTGTGCAGTTTTATTCTTGTAAAAGTAACATTATTTTATTATTGTAATGTAATACTAGTAATACTTTTTTCTTAGCGTGGCTCTTAAACTCCATTGTAGAAATTATAGGGAACAATAAGTGGATCTAGTAACTTTGTTATCAACATTATGTAATTATTTACTTAAAACAAGATCTTACATCTTGCTGAAACATTACATGAAGTTTACTAAGATATTTACACTAGAAACTAGACTTAAAGCAACTTGGTCAGTTTTGCTTTTTTGCCTCCTTCAGACCTTTTGCTCTGATGCCACAGATTGGTTTTGGGTCCGAGTCGCCTCGGCCCACTGGTGACATCTTCAGTTCTCCTTGTATTCCGTCTCTATCGGTTGTTAGTGGGTGATGCTGTCAGCCTTCTTGATTTGATTTCTTTTCTGGGAGACAAAGCGCTCCGGATGGGTGTCTGTGCTCCCGGTGTCTCCTGGGTGGCGGATTAGCTGTCAGACCGGCTTCATCACCGGGGAGGATCCCGGCTGACACCGGAGAACCCGGCTCTGTTTCTGTTCACCTTGTAAACCCCAAACTTTAAATGTAACTCGGAGTCATGCTGCCCGCAGAGGTGGGCAAACTACCCAAACTGCCCTTTCACTCAAGTAAAAGTAGAACTACTTCAATATATTTTTATCAGCCGTCCAAGAAATGACTAAAGTAAGATTCATATTATTAATCAGAGTCAGTTGGACCAAAATATGAAGTTAAGTTGTAATTTTGGTATTTTAAGGACCAAAATGAAAATAATTCATATAAATAACAAAAAACAACAAAATCAGGCAAAAGAAAATGTTTCCAAATCTGTTTATTTCAATAAAAAACTTATAAAACTTTAACAAAAACTGCAGGTCTGTGTCTGGTGAATTTCTGGTGAAAAACATGTTTTTTTTTCATTCAGTTGGCGGAAAATCCAGAAATTTTATTCAAGTAAGAGCAAAAATACTTCATAATAAAATTACTTTTAAATGAGGAGTAGCAAAAATACTCCTAAAAGTATATTTTTTCAAATATAATGTATTATATCTATTCACAGCTTTAAGGGAAAGAAAGCGGATTGGTCAACAGCTTCAGATACTTCAGTCTGCATCAGGAAGCTACCCAGAATGCATTGCGCCGTAAACAACATGGCGACATCCGAGGGCCAGCGCTCTATTTATTTTAATTTATAAAAACTAGTGGTGGGACTCGATTCAAATTTCATTAGTTAATTTAAGTTAATTTATCACATTTTAATTAAAAAACACATATTAACAAAATAAGCAACATTTTCAATTCAAAACCCCTTTTTGCTGCTAAACGATTGAATAAATCGAACAGGGAAAAACTGCATTATGTCAAGCAACGCTGTAAAGAGAAATGGTACAAAATACCTTCAGAATGATGAGCGATACACATGAAGGGATACATAAAATGAAAGCTACATATGTTAACTGCTACATGATGGGGCGTACGGCATAAACTGGATCAATCAGGAGTCAGCTTAACTGGTTCCATTCCCATCCGCTGGGTAAACTGGGAATCTGCTTCAGGAAGAGTTTTTGTGCTTTAAGGTTTTGTCTGAAAACATTTCAGTATGTTAGTCAGCAGCAAGCAGAAAGTGCAATCTGCTGCTATAGCGCTAGCTGTGTGATGAGGAGTAGCGATAGCTCCACGGTGCACCAGGCCAACTTCTAATTACACCCTGAGAGAGAAAAACCAAACTCCTTTGTGTGTCAGATCAAATAAGAGCATGTGCAGAAGGAAGCCAGATGTCTTTTTCCCTGAACGCTAAAATTCGCTAACTTTCCAAATTTTCCTGACATCCCCACCATAAGGGTATTTCTCAGACTGTGACTAAACAGCAAGATGAAAATGATGGAGTATATTGTGCTACACAGCAGGTTTCACTGGTTATATGGTGGTAATTGTTCAGCACTCCTGGTCCTACAGATGGAGAAGAAAACCTGCTAGAATGAGCTAAAAAGTTATATTAATTCTTTGCCACTTTAATTTGAGAAAGGAAAAAAATAGTTACTATGTGGTCATCAGAACTGAGCAGTGTGACATCAGTATTGACCCCAAAAGCTTGGTTTGCTCATTATTAGGCCTGTCACATTAACAAATTTAGCAGGACGATAAACTGTCTCAGAAATTATCACAATAAACAATAATATTGTCATTTCGACATATCATTTTGTAGATAGACAAAAAAGAAAATTTCTGCCAAAAAACGTGAAAATTCTGAGAATAATCTCAGAAATTTTCTAGAAAAAATAAGGAAATTTTAAAGTTACAAAAGTTGAGAAATTTGGAGGAAAAACTCAGAAATTTTGAGATTAATCTCAAAGAATTTCTAGAACAAACTAGTAAACATCTGAGTTTCAAAATTTCCAAACTTTTTCATGAAACGTTTTGAGATGAATTTCAAAATTTCTGAGTTTTTTGTGCAGATTTTTAATGTTTCAACCAAAAAAAGCAAAACTAAATTTTCTAGTTTTTCTAATAAAATTTATGAGAGAATTTCTGTTATTTTGTTGCAAACTTTTAAATTTTGATCAGCCTGATCAGTTTCAAAACATTGTTAGATATTTTTAATTGATGGATTTTACCAACGCATTCAGACACAACCGACTCTTTAGGAACATGCATGACCTTGATAAGGCCCAAAATGAAAACGAAAATGTATTTGTCATTCCTGAACTAAACCAAGTTAAGAGTAATTCTGCTTTGTCTATCAGTGAGTTTCCCAGTTACTCTGCAGTCTCCAGACTCCTCTGTTTGTTGCTTATCAGAGCGTCCAGCAGAAGTCAATAATTAATCTGGCAACTTACAGCATGTTTATCTCTGCTTTGGGGTTGTTCCTTATCTTGTAGGATAGTGCTCTGATCTGCAAGGTTATACAGAGGACTGGTGGACAAAGTGATAAGTTGTGTATTGATGAAGCTCCAGTCAGAAAAATAGCTGTAGTCATGGGTTTGATACTGACCAATGTTTCATTCATTGTCTCTATATAAAGATTTTTTAAATCAGTTTTAAGAGATTTTGAATTTTTGGGTCTACAAACACATATTATTTAAATTTAAAGTAGTTATATGCAAAATTCACATTTCTTATGTTTTTGTTCTGTTGAGTTTCCACTGCTTCTAAAAACAACCCAAGAGTTAAAAAAAAAAAAAAACTCACTTCAGGTTTTTATGGCAATAAATTGATGTTATTTGTTTCCTGGAAAATGAGCCGTTTCAAAAACGTACAGAATGTAGCGACACAAATCAGCAGGTACTGCCCGTTACCTAGCAACCCCAGCTAAGTAATGCCCGTTACCTAGCAACCCCAGCTAAGTAATGCCCGTTACCTAGCAACCCCAGCAGAGTTCCACCCATTGCCTTGTGGGGGTTTTGTGCTTCCATTTTTGTTTTTACTGCCTCTGGAAACAGCCCAATTGCTTAAAAAACCCACCCAGTCACTATTTGGCAATAAGTTGAAGTTTTTTGGTGTCTGGAAAACAAGGCGTTCCAAAAACGTCCCGATTGCGACGGGACGTTTTTGCGACTTTGTCAACAACAAAGTGTTTTGTTGTTGACTTAGAATTCAGAAACCACTTGCTGTATTCTTGTTGGTTGGGCAGGAGGCTCTCCTTCTGCTTTTCAAAGATGTTTGGTTGTGTAACTGTGCATCTGTTTGAGGCTATTTTCAGTATAAACATTGATTTAGGGGGCGTGGCCTGCAGCGGGTTATTTGGATTTAAAGTGACAGAACGCCCCTCAATCATCTCATTCTGCAAAGAGCTCAAAAAACTGAAAAATCTTATTATGTAAGAATGATTGTGTGCAAAAAATGCAGTGAAAATGTGAAATGTTTTGTGTAGACCATAGACCTGTCCTAACCTGAACAAGGAATCATGGAAGGTCACGTTTGAAAACATTTTGGTTTGGTTTTATTGGTTTTTATTAGTCAATAGAGCAAAATTATGACTCCTCAAGCATCATAAATATCATAAGTTAAAATTGAAAACTCAAAGATGTTAAACACCATAAATATTCTCCTAAAATACATAATAAACACATGAGCAGCTCCACTTTCGGGGGAAATTGGAATGACATTTAAAGTTGGGTGGTGTTTGATTTAATTAAAAACAAATATTAAAGGTCAAGAAAATATCACTGGATTCAATTGAAATCTTAGTTTCTCAGCTGTTGTTTGTGAGACAGCAGCTCTGAAATATCTTTATAATAAAGAAAGTTCTGCTCATTACCTCTGTCCTTTGAGATAATCATGACATTATTGCAGAAGTGTCTCCAAATACACTCTGCGCCTTTCCTGCAACACAACAGTGAGTACAGATGGTTGCACATGCCTGACAAATATTTTAATCGAGCACCGTGTTCTTACTTTAAATTATGCAAACCTCCACGAATTTTTAAAAAAATAAAGCCAATACAAACACAGCCCCTGTGTTCCCATGTGATTTCCTTGTCCCAGTAAAGTATTTATTTAGTTTCTAGGACATTTTGGCCTCTTTTCTTACCAGAACAGTTCATGGTGGATTTACAGGAAGCCATGTTATCTTTTTTTTCATGACACACGTGTCATGTTTGAGCTTTTAAACATGAGACTCAAATGCACAAACCAACTTATCTGGTTAAATTGAATAGTGATGTTCAAGTTGAATTATAGATAAGTGGGACTTTCTGGGAGCTTTTCTCAGGAATCAAGGGAGTTTTAAACTACAGGAAGGACCAGGATGACTGGAGGAGTTCCAGTAAAACTCTGGTAATTGCAAACCATTCAGAACCTTTCTACATTTTAAACTTTGCTGCAAGGGAATTTATGAGAAGGACCATCACAATATGAAAGAGGATTCGGGCCAAAAAAAAAAAAATCTGGCTTTTTTTCCCCTTCTCATAATTCTGACTGTAATCTAAAAATTCTGACTTTTTTCCCCTCAGAAGTGAAACTTCAATTTCAGAATTTTGACTTATCTCAAAATTCAAACTTTTCCCCCCAGAATATTTCTCAGAAATCTGGATTTCTTTTTTGGACGTCATATTCTGCACAATTGATCATATATGAAAAGAAAGGAACGTTATATATTGTTTTAAAAACCCAATCAGAACCTGAAATGTGTGGCTCCTTCTGGTTGTTTTTCTGATTAATGCTGTAATTAGTCAGAGTAACACAATTCACTCTGCATTCGATTTTCTAAATATTTTTTATTATAGGTCAAATCCTAAAAAACTGAATAAGGTCCAGAAATAACCATAATTAAAAAAACATGCCTGAAAGACAGAGTGTAAATTTTCTCTTAACGATGCAGTTAAATTAAAACAAATCTCCCTGCACACTGTGGACTCTAAGTTGAGTTTCCAGAAACACAAGCGGCTGATTAATTGAGCTCCAGATGGCCGACACTAAGGCCACCTGATGCAATAATTCCTCAAAGGAAAGGCCTTCAACTTCAGCAGCTGTCTGCAAATCCACAGATTAATTTCCTAACGGTTCTCACCGTTGCCTTGAAGCTTTTATTCCAAAACATTAACCAACAGGGTATTCTTTGTCACTGTAAATTATTGTTTTACTGCAGTGTCTGTTCTACAGGGTGCTGCTTTTAGAACACTGGGTACAACAGTAAACGATGTTCAGGCCTCCCCTCGATGCGCCGCTCGTCTTGTAAGGCAGCGAGCCGCGAGATCCAGTCATGCTTTATGCTGCCTTCAGCAGAGGTGGGCATTCATTCTGCAAATTAATTAGGAGAGCAAAGAAAGGAGCATCCACAGTTGTTAAAATGAAAAACACAGGGTTTTACGGTAATCTGCTCTACACTTGTGGCCACACAGGGGCGGTCCTAGCCTGCGAGGGGCCCTGGGCCACCATGATCCACCATGGCATCACTCAGATGATTTCATTTTAAAATTCTTTTAATATTTTATTTGAAAAAAAATGTGGAAGAAATAAGACTCTATGCCATGAAGTTAAAAGTAAACAGCACAAATACAAACCCCCCCCCAAAACTACTATACTGTAAAAACACTAACTCTTACCAAGTATTTTTATTGCAGTAGTTTCTAGTGTAAATATCTTGTCTTGAATAAGACAAAACCAACGTACATGTAACGTTTAAAGCTATTTTAAGTCAATAATGGATAAAAAACTACTAGTTCCAACAGCAGATAATTTCCATCATGGGAAAAATGTTTTGTTTAAAGTGAAATAATTTGCCAATGAAACTAATACTTTTTAAAATCAACATTAAGGAGTTATTGACCATTTTTGTTTACATTTTGTGAAGTTGCGCTCGGGGTCTGCAGAGGTTTTTGTGTCGTTTCTTCAGTGATTCTCGGTGCGTCGCCTCCGCAGGTGAGGAGGGGAACAGGTTAGTTTAACTCACTGCAGAGTGAAAGAAAAACACAGCAGCTAAAAATGTAGCAAATGTTGCAATCTTGGTCTCCAGTCGAGCTGAGTTTACTAGACTATCAGGCCTTAAATTTTAACCACCCAGAAAAGAAAACTTCAACAAAGAAAAAACACAAGACGTAAAAAGTTGCTCAGAGTATTTTGACAATGGTTGGGTGTGAGACGACCTTATGAATATTGTATGAGAGCTTATGAGTCCATTAACATAAGATATATGCTACTTTGAGTCAGCCCACATGAAATCTTGCAGTTAATGTGGCTTAAAGGAGTATTTATCATTTTCACATCAGGCAGTGCAATAATAAGGTGGAGCTGCTAGAAGAGAGCAACCGTGAAAATGACTTCTGAAGTTTCTCTTCAGCTGAGAATTTATTTCAAAATGTTAGTTATGCAAGTTCCATTTACACATCTTAAACCAACGGAAACATGTAAAATAGGAATAATTATCTCAAGCTTATCTCCAACTCTGCAAAAAGGAGAGATAATTATAGGGGGACTGTTATGCAAAGTTAACATTTTGCATTTTTTGTACTTTGATTTGGGTCTTAACTGCTTTTAAAAATAGCTGAAGAACTTAAAACAATAGTAGTAATAATAATAGTTATTATTCTCATAGTAATAATAGTAATAATAATAACAGCTAAACATTTGTATTTTTTGGCAATAAGTTAATGTTTTTTGGTGTCTGGTAAATCGGATGATTCAAAAACCTCGCAAGTATTAAGACACATTCCATGGGTGCTGCGCTGTTACCTAGCAACCCCAGCAGAGCCCAGCCCTGTTACCTAGCAAC
>VMRN01000145.1:314576-346655 GCA_010277015.1 Poeciliopsis turrubarensis | reverse complement strand
CCTAGCAACCCCAGCAGAGCCCAGCCCTGTTACCTAGCAACCCCAGCTGAGTTCCAGCACGATTGACCAGCACCTTAGTTGAATTGAAAGTGATGAGAGCCTGTAAAGCTACGACGGCTCACTGTGCCGTAGTAGACGAGGAAGAAATACTTTGAAAGTTTTAGATTAATCTCAGAAAGTTTCTATAAACATATTGGACATTTCTGAGTTTGAAATTTTGAAAATTTCCTAGAAATTAACTCAAATTTTGAGATCAATCTCGAAGGGAGATTTTCTGAAAAAAAAAAACAAGGACATTTCTGAACTGAGTCTGTGGAAATTTTCAAAATTTTCAAAAGTCAAAAACTTTCAACTTTTGAAATTTATTCCAAACATTTTCCAGCAATTTTTTAAACATTTCAAACTCAGAAACGTCTCTAGAAAATTCCCCAAAATCTTGTTCTGTCTAAAATGCCTGAGGTCAGAGGCGTGCTGTGGTGGCGCAGGGGTTCGCACGCCCCACGTTTGGAGGCCTTAGTCCTCGATGCAGATGTTGCAGGTTCGAGTCCCAGCGACCTTTGCTGTTTGCGTTTTGCCCTCTTTCCTGTCTGCCTACTGTCAAAAATACGAGCAACTTGCGCTGCATAAACTCTTCGGAGAAAAAAATGATTAAAAAAAAAATGTCTGAGGTTAATCAAAAAACTTCTGAGTTTCTTGGTGGTAATTTCTTGCTCCTTTTTTCTGCAACGGCTCTGATATGCATCTCATTCTGAGAGGAGCTCAAACAGGCAGAGAATCTCATTTTCCCATCATGACTTTGTGCAAGAAGAAAAAACGTCATCAACATGCTTTGTTTAGCCCAGAGATAAATCCTCACCAGGTCAAGGTCACCTTTTTATACTTTGGATATGAATAAACTATACATTTGTCTTTACTCTGAGACAAAATGCATTTAACTGAAGAGCCATTAAATTAACAACTGATATATTTACCTCGTCCATCAAAGTACAACAAAACAGGAACAAGTCAGCTTTACAAACTCTGTGATTAAGCTTAATTTCATGCATCTGCAGTTTGTGATTCACCCGACACCGAGGCATTAATCACAGTTAGTTTAGATGCTCAAATACCCAACAGTCTTATCAATCAGCCAGACACCTCTGGCCCCGATGCCGGAGTCCTGCCTGCGCCAAGCGAGCTGCCGTCCGCTGCTGATGGCGATAGCGGAGGTGAAAGCGAAGGGGCAGACCATTCCGTCGCTCGGCAGCCACCTGCTTGAGTTAATAACCGTCCCAATAAACCACGACCACCTGCTGCTCAGAAGCTGTTTGCCAAACGCTGCCACACAAACGACACCAAGCTCTCAAAGTTTCCAAAACCAGACAAATTTCTTATATTACAGTCAAATATTCAGCCGGAGAAACTTCATCACTAAAACTCATAAAACCCAATAGACTCTAACCCTAACCCTGGCCTAACCCTGGCCTAACCCTGGCCTAACCCCTAACCCTAACCCTGGCCTAACCCTGGCCTAACCCTAACAATGTGTTCGTGTCATTGGAGATGGAAAAAGGAAGAACATTTCTGCTAAAACGGTCTGGAAAAAAAACAAGGAAATTTGAGTTTGAAAAGTCAGAAATTTACCACAAACAGCTCAGATATTTTGAGATTAATCTCAGAAATTTTAGAAAAAGAAAATTTCTAAGCTTCAAATGTTGAAAATGTGCAAGAAAAAAAACTCACATTTTCATATTGATCTCAGAAATATAAAGAAAACAAAACAAAACAGGAAAATTACTGATTTTGAAAAGTTTCATAGAAAACTAATCAAAAATGTTTAAATTAATCTCAGAAAGTTGCCATAAAAAAACTTTCAGAGGTTGAAAAATGTCCAACTTTTGGAAGTTTTTCTCTAGAAATTGTTTTTTCAAGACATTTTTTTTCATTTCATTCCAGCCTTATGCTGGGAATAATGTGGGAATCTTCTGGAGGGAGACGGATGAGCTGCGTGTGAGCAGCCGTTACTCTGAAAGGCAGCTGGTTCAACAGCCGCATCAGCAGCAAACATCCTTTAAATGTTGCCGCCTTTCCCTACATGAGTGTGTGCTGATAATATATACACATCTATAACTTTCACACCTGCTTTAGCATCCTGTTTGCAATCAGTCACCTGGAAATGTAACTTTCCAGGAAGCGGATTTTTTATGTCAGACTCAGAGTTTGACAGAGAAACGTTTAATAAATCTGGTTTTCATTTATCTGAGAGAATCGTTTCAGTCAGATTCTCCTTTCTGCTGACCAAACGTTCACTGTTAGCGGCGTTGTGCTCATAGATTTCCAATGCTTTGGCTAAGTGAACTAATTCGGATAATCACCACTGGGAGTGAATGCGACGGTGCAACAAGTCTGTAAAGCAGATGTTGGTTTTTCTGAATGTTCAGGTTTCTAGTTCTGGAGACTATTAATGTTAATACATTTTGGGAAGGTTATTACTAAATGTTTTATTTGTCTTTATATGTTTTCTGGGATAATTTATGGAACACGGACAGTGAAGCATTCATTGACCAAAGTTTCAAAAACAGATTCTGGAGGAAAAGATGAAGAAAACGACAGGAAGGAAGGAAAAGAATCGTCTTTTTGCCTCCTGTGTTGTTCAAATGCGCAAAGTTTCTGCATGTAAACAATGAAGTGCAACATGTTTATAGGATCTATAGTTATTTACACCAACAATCATGGTTTGCATGTCAACAATATTAATTCTGTGCATATGGAAAGGTGCATTAAGGTACGAAGTTGCTCTCCATTTTCACTGTTTTCTGTGAAGGACGTGACAGACCTGACAGCAACAGATCCGTCCACAGCATCAGTTCTCCTCCAACAAGCTTTCACTCCAAACTTCGCTCCTCAGGCTCCCAATCTCTGCTTTCGTTGACTCACAACTCTTCCACGGGTGTTTTGTTTTTCTCCTCAAGCTGCAGTTTCATCTGGAGCCAAAGCACTCACCTCTAAACACAACACAAACCAAACAGCAGGA
Source organism: Poeciliopsis turrubarensis (assembly GCA_010277015.1). Taxonomy (NCBI): domain Eukaryota; kingdom Metazoa; phylum Chordata; class Actinopteri; order Cyprinodontiformes; family Poeciliidae; genus Poeciliopsis; species Poeciliopsis turrubarensis. Next base: position 343,642 of record VMRN01000145.1, on the reverse strand, counting down.
TTTCTCTCTTTTAGTCTCACATTTTTCCACAGAAAACCTGTCGTCAGCTCAGGTCAAATGCAAAAGAAAAGGGACAAGAAAAGCTATTTGTTTTCTTCTTCTTCCTGATGCTGAACTAAAAAATGTTTGTTTTATTTTTTCTACAAAATTGTGTTTTCTATTCCTTTTCTGTCAGGTTGTCATGGTTTAAGCAACGCTCTGATTGTGGGTGAATTTGCATTTCGTCTTTTCCAGAATCACGTCTGTTTTCCGCTGCTTTACATCCAACCTAAAACTTCCCACAAAATCATCACATCGTCCCAATTTACCAAGTGAAACCGAAGTTTCAGATTTGTGTCAGAGCAACCAAATGCAGTTAGAGGTTGAGGTTTTAGCGAGCAGAGTCCACCTGACTAGAATTTAAACTACGAGTTGATGCAACCCTGAAGGGAAGAAAACACACTGTAAAAAACAAACAACCCGTTTTTTCAACTGAAAGCAAAGAGGTTTCAGTTAGAATGTTTCCATACCTGGTAGTCTGGTAGATTCGGTTACATTGGGGACCAAAATTGCAACATTTGTTACATTTTCAGCTGCACTGAGTCAAATAAAGCAAACCCTCTGTTGCAGCGCCCCCTCCTGGCCTGTGGGGGCGCTGCACCAGGAACTAATGAAGGAAACAACACAAAGCCCTCTGAAGAAAACTGAGCCCAACTTCCTTCTTCACAAAACGTCTGATTTTAATAAACTATTAGCCATTTATCCCGTTAGCGTTAGCTTAGCACGTTTGTTTTGGTTGTAAATCTGAGAGAAGCAAAAAAATAACAGATGTAACCAAAATCCTAAAAGTTCTAATTTATTAAAGTGTAAAACAAGCAGGAAGTATTTATTTATCAACTAAATGCTCTCATTTATCATTTAGTTAAACTCTTTTAGTTTAGTGGTGTGAAAACTAACGGGATTTTGCTATTTAGTAAATTTGCTCGAATCAAAAGGTTAGAATTTTTTATAAATATATTTTATTTTCTGGTTGTAATATGACAAAAGGTAATAAATATTAAAAAGTTTCTTTTAAAAAAAAGCATCTAACATTTAAAAAATAAATTCACTTAATGGAAGCACGGCAAATTGAAAAAACAAAACAACCTCTCGATTTCCAATAAATAGTTTTGCCGTTAGGAGAAGGTAGTTTTTATTTCACTGAAACAACTTTTTGCTTAGTGGGAATCACATAATCAACAGCTGGCTGTTGCTACTGGCGGAAACGACAAAGAAGACGATGTCAGGATGTGGTCGGAGGATCTGATAATGACTTTATTCATGTGTGATTTTAATTAAGTTTCGTATTTAATAGAAACACCACGATTGCTAAATTGTGTTTTTTTTGGCATCAGCTGAATATCGACAAAGTTTTTTGCACATTTGTAATGGAAACGCATTGATATGCTGATTGCTTTAAAATCACTGGTGATCCAAATTATTCCACTCCAGACTTTCAGCAATTAGATAAGATGAGGAAATCTGCATAATTAGGCTGAAATAAGAGCTTTGAAGCAGAACTCCTCCTGTGACCTTTTCCCACTGAGCTCTAGAAGAGGAGAGGTTCTGCAGACGAGATGCCTGGCGAGGCGAGTCCAGGTGCAAAAACAAAGATAAAATGTTGTAGAAATAGAAAAACAATCATTAAAGCTGTGGCTCCGGTCAGCAGGCAGAAAATTGCCTTTATTTAAATCTATACAAACCAATTAATCAATTCCTGAAACATAAACGCTGCTGAAGTTAAACCTAAAGTAACTTCTTGCATTTTGTGCAGTTGTGGCTAAACTACATTGAACAGGAAAAAAAACATCAAAGAAAAGATTTTTCAGCAAAACTCAGAAATTTTGACAAGATTTTTTAAATGTTTCATTAAATTTTCAGAAAAAAACTTGAACATTTCTGAGTTTGAAAAATCAAGAATTTGCTTTTAAAAAACTGGATCAATCCAACAAAAAAAAAGTTGGAACAAAAAGTTAGAATTTTTTTTTTATTTTCAGAAATGCTCTTAGTTTCAAATCTCAAAAGTGTCTGAAGTTTGTAATTAAGAAATTTCAGATATTTTCTAGAAAATGTTTGACTTGTTTTCATAGAATATTTCTGAGATGATCTAAAATTTCAGAGTTTTTTCTAACAAAATTTCAACTTTCCAACCTCAGAAATTTTTCTTTTTTTTTTCTAGAAAATTACTGAGCTGGATCTCAATTGTTTGTTTTTTTTTCTCACTCCACAGCCTGACTATGCAAAGACATCTTGATACTTTATGTTTCTTCATTTTTGCGCTTCGTCTTTCTACAACAGTTCATTTCTTTATTTAATTTCAGTTCATTCTTATTATTCCTAGTATCAGTGTGTTTTCAGTTCCAGGCTCCATTCGGGTTCATCCGTCTCGGTTCCTCTAGTCTGACGCTTCCTGATGGTTCTTATATAAACTTTACCATCAGCTGGTTTTAAATCACGTTTTGATTGCTAGTTTTGTTTTTTCTTCTTGCGACCTGAATGTCAGGAAACATGTTCAGGCTCTGTTATCACATTGCGTCGCTGTTATTGCCAATAGCTTTGGGAAATATTCTCAGATAATCAATTTACTGTTGACTTTTAATATAATGCCATGAAAATATGAGTGCGCGCCTTCTCCTTGGCTAAGTGTTTTTTAACTTTGTACCGTTCAGCAGAAATGCTCAAAATCTCCCCTTTAATGTAGGTATTGGGTTAAAACACCGAATGTAACCTTGTACTGTTTGTATCAGAATATTTTAGACTCTCTGAGTCCTTGGCGTTTGTTTCCAGCTGGTTCTCAGCATTTTGCCCTGGAAAACTCCCTCCCTGACAAATGTAAACATGTTTTTGTAAAAATAAGAGAATCTACTTTTCATAATGTGCCTCAAGGATGCAGAGCAAAACAAAACAAACCTGACTTTGTTATAATGAGGTAGCAGAGAAAGCCAGACAGACGGACAACGATTGACTCATGTTGTTGAACCCAGAAGCCGAATCGAATCAACAAACCAGTTCCATCTATTTGTTGAAAGGGAACTTTATGCGAAATTCACTTATGTACATTTTTACACTTTCATTTTGGTTTCCACTGCTTCTACAAACAGCCCAAAGTCTCTTTTTGGCAATAAATTAATGTTCCTTGGTGTTTGGAAAAAAACAGAGCCGTTTCAAAAACCTAAAATATAAATTCACTTTAAATCCAACTGAACATTTCACGTTGGAACTGGAAGACATTTTAAATACACAAAATAAAACAACAAATAAATTATGAATTCACTATAAACAAAATTGTCCTTCAAAACAAGATTTAGTTGAAACTAAAGGACCAGACTGAAGATTTTTACCATCCAGTTTTTGGTAGAAACAAAGAAAAACAATAAATTATGCAAGTGGAACAGTTTTAATTCATCATGCGATTAACTGATTTATTGTTTATTGCGACGGATTTGATGCTATTTTTACATGATGTAAGAGGCAAACGGATTTAAATTTCCTTCAAACGTTTCTGTTTCAGCACAAGCTGCAGAACAGCAGCGTGGCGCTCTCACACATGCAGCGCGTGTTGCTACGGCCAATCCAGCTCCTATTATTTGTCAAAACAAGTTGAGATTGAAGAGGTGAGTCTGAGGTCCTGGTGACACTCTGAGAGATGAGCTGAGGTGGGGAGCGGTCGGTCTGAGGGCTGAACGCCATCTGCATGCACAACATCAATAAAACATGAGCGCTGTGCAGATTTGTGTCCGCCAAATCGCTTTTATTTATGGAGCTTCTTCTGCATAATGCATCTGAAGATATAATCAGTGGAGCTGTGATCAATGTCTGGAGTCCAGCTGGATGAGGGACTTGGCAGAACAAACCAAACGGATCATTTTTTGAGGATCTATTTGTGGCACTAAAGAGGCAGAGTTCATACTGAAAACTCAGAAAACTGACAACAAATATGAAATTCTCTCAGAGACAAAATAATATCCAGTCCAGTTTCTAGTCCAAATATCTCAGGACAACTGAAATAAAACTAAATTAACTGAAAAGTTTGTTTGAACTAAATCATTCCTTGATGAAATTATTGTTTGATTGGCAAATTATTAAACTTTTTCCTGCGTTAAAAGTGAAATAATCTACCAGTGGGTCCAGGGCTGGGTTGCTAGGCGACGGGCCGGGCTTGGCTGGGGTTGCTAGGTAACGGCGCAAAAGTTCTAATCTAACTTTTGAAAATCAATATTAAGGAATTATGGATTTAAAACGAACATCTTGATGAAACGTTACTTGTAAGTTAATTTTGTCTCATTTCAAGTTTAACAAAACTTTACTGTTCATCTTGTTTTAAATGTATTTTTTATACATAACATTGTTTATTCTTCACAATAAGTTTTTATAGATGTCATTTATTTTGGTTAAGAATGATATTTACTTATCTTGTAGTTTGGATTATTAACAAGTTAGTGATTAATGTTTAGCAGTTTTTCCAGTTTTTCTGCATCTGCTGAATAGAAAATGTTTCAGATTGAGCAAAAATTATAAGATTATTTATGAATTTGATTAATTTTACTTAAAGGAAGACAGGATTTAATTAGTTGTAGAGTTGGCAAATAATGAGCAGCATTTTATTGTATTTTATTAGTTATTATTTATTATTGATATAATAGTTTGCTGTGCAGAAGTGATTAACTCTGATACTAAAGTGCTCTTATTAAACCATTTCTTTTATTGGTTTTATGCAGTTTCTCTGTAAACTGCATCAAGTTTCCACTGAAACTCTTGAACCTGGAGGTGAAATATGATTTCTCTGTTTTAATGCAGGACGTTAATAAAACAGGAGCTGTTTTGAAGCTATGCATGCACCTGATCACTGATATGCAGCTTAGTATGCACAATGCAGCTGAAGATGTAATCAGAGAGCTGATTAGCTTTTCTGTTAACAAGGAAATGATGGAATTTCACATGCCTTGAATAAATAGGTTGGGGGAGAATGTACGCTGCAAGGCAGAAGGAGTGTCGCATGATAATTATTGGAAAACAATCAATTTTAGCAGGTTTGAGGCAAAGCTACAACATTTGACATCAGTCAGTGATGAAATGACAGCCAAAGGCATCTTTTAGATAAGAACAGTTTTAGAGACGTTAATGTAAACACACTGGTTTTGAGTTATTAGAATTTAAAATAAAGTTTTATTTTACTTTCCTGAACAGGTTAGGATAAATCTCTGAGCTAAAAAAAAACATGTTTGTGACATTTTTTTTGCATAAAATCCTTCTTAGTTGGATTTTAGACGCCTTGTCACTTTAAATCTGAATACGGTGCTTCTGGCCACGAACCCAACGTTCACTCTTGTACTTGAAAATGGCTCCAAACCGATGCACAATCATACAACCGTACGTCTTTGAGAAGCAGAAGAACTTAAACTTTCTGTTGCAATACATATGAATTCAGTGCGATAAACGAATACATGTTGATGCAGAAATATGAAGGATGGAAAATAATAATTGGTTTTACTAAAGACAAAAAACAGATCAAAAACAACAAACACAAGAAAAAACCTGAGGCTTGTAAACAAACCGACTGTTTTGTGAACACGGAGCAGAAAGAGCCAAAGTTCTTTTCCAGACTAATTTTCCATAACAATTATGATGGATAGGATCTGACAACAGAGGTCTTCGATGTCGTTTGTAATCAGGCAGCAGCATCACTGCTGCCCGCAGAGCTGCAGTCTCATCAGATCACTAATCAGGATTCGGTTCCTCATAATTATCCTGCCCACCTTCACCGTGCAGCAGAAACGCCTCTTCTTTTATCACTTATGGCTGCTTTTTCATTTGCATGAACAGGCATTAATCAGCTCCATTCACACAGGACGGAGAACATTTAGCACATTTATTCAGCACACTTGACACCAACCTTAAGCAGGCATTAATTTAATTATCATTCCAGTGAGCTGCGCTGTGCATTTGCTCATATATCACATTATGCAGGACGTGGACACCTGATGCTGAGATATGACTTGCATCACATCAGCATGCTGTAATATTGATGTGGAAAAGTTAAAACATGATGGCTGTTTTAACCAATCATATTTCCTGATCACTCAAAGTGATCAGGAAATATGATTGGAAGGTTTTGAGTGAAACTGAACCAAAACAACAAAATAAATAGGAAAAAAAAGATTTTCAATATTTTCAACCGAAAGCAAAGTGATGGTCTCTGTTTATCTGACCTCAGATGAGAAGAATTTAATCATTTCATTTATTCTACAAGTGAAAAAAAAACACTTTCAATGAGACATGAACCAGTTTGTCTAAATTTCCCACAAAATTATTAATTTCTTTCAAAAAATAAGTCAGGGTTACAAACTAAGAAAAAAAAGACAAATATTTCAAAAATAACTAGTTTTTTAGACGTTTTTCCTTTTTGAAAATGAAGTTAGAAACAACAAATTTTGGTCAAGTTTGTGAAGGTTGCATTGTAGAAATTAATAGAATACAGTGTAAACTTAAAGAAACACCTCCAAATAAATTTGGAAATAATTATAGCTAAAACAACAAATTGTTTAAAAAATAATTAGTCTTGTTGTTCCTGTAAAAATTCCCCTCTGGTTATTTTACTGTCGCGTTTCCCCCACAGAGCCGACGATGAGGAGCTGAAATACCTGGAGGCCCTCTGATCGCAGCGTTGTGCTGCCTCTGATGAGGCCTGCAGGGAGAGCTGCTGCATGCTAATGACAAGAGACACAGGAAACAACGGGAGAGCGAACATGCAGGGAGGGAGGGCATTAAATCTGAGCCACGTTTCAACAGGACCATCTTTCAGGAGCCCTGAGAGTCCAACATGAACCCGAGTTTAGCTCTAGATGGCAGGAAAGGGAAGCGAAGCTCCTGGCAGATGTCATGACCTATTTCATACTGATTTACTTTTACACGACTTCTGACAGGACTCCTGGGTGTGAAGTCGCTCTCACAGGGAAAACCTGTCGTCTAAAGGGGACCAGATAAGCAAAAAGTACATTTTTGACACCTTTGTACTTCCATTTTCATCTACAAACAGTTCAAGTGCTTCAGAAAAACAAAAACAGCCAGTCGCTTTTTGGCTATAAGGTAAATGTTTTTTTTTGTTTGTTATTTTGAGCAACTACAAAAACCTCCGGATTTAGCTGTTACCTAGCAACCCCGGCAGAACTCCACCCATCACCTAGCAACCCCAACAGAACTCCGCCCATCACCTAGCAACCCCAACAGAACTCCGCCCATCACCTAGCAACCCCAACAGAACTCCGCCCATCACCTAGCAACCCAAGCTGAGCTCCGAGCATTTTTTCTAAAATAAATTGTGTACATTATTGGTGTTTAAATACTGACTGCACTGTCAAAGTTTCAACATTTTCTGACATTTTAACTGCATCTCAAATCACGACTTGTCCAACCTGTAATTTTCCTGTTAACCCAAAAGTTGTTGCCATCATTACTTCAATAATTGTACCTTAATTCTATCAAATTAACATGGATCTGATCACTTTGCAGAATAACCTTGAATTAACATCATATTTGTGTTGCTGCTGAAAGTAAAGAAGAATTTCTTCTCGGTGTCTTCCAGAGCATTTTTCTTTTATTTTTTGTTACTTTACTAGAAGTGAAACTGCTAAACAAGACAGCAGATGTTTAGATTTGAAGTAGTAGTTCTTTTCTTTTAAAAGAGAACAGAGGATAAAAATAAAATAAAAAAGCTTTATAAGCTCACATCATGAAAATCCCTCACTCCATTTGTGAGTTTTGCACAATATGGACTCTAAAAGTTACCTGGAGTGTCTCAAATCCTGCATTAGGCAGAGACGGAGCAGGACGTCAGCAAAAACCATGAAGTGTCTACAAAGCGAAAAAGGTGAGAGAGAGTTATGTTTTATGGTCCATGCTGCTTCAAGCTGCTTCTGATGTTGGCTGATCGCTGCAGGTGGCGCATTAAAACCCAAAGCTGAAAAAATAAATTCCTTAAGTTTTTCATCACAAAGCAGAGAGAAAAGCAAAGAGAAGCTTTCCAAGCAACTCAACGATAAAGTTTGAGACTGACTTTAATTTGGTATTCATATATACAGCACATTTTGGAACAATTCTTACCTGCAACAGATGGATTCTATTTGATTCTGAGAATGTGCTTTGGCTGGGTTGTTCCATGTAGACCTGGGATAATCCATACTTTCATCTCCACATCTTTTTTGGCGTCTCAAGTTTACCAAACTCGTCTTAGAAAACTTTTTACAAATCTCCCCCAGCTCTAAAGTTTTCACTGCAAAAACACGAAATCTTACCAAGTAAGTTTGGTCCAGTTTCTAGCACATTTAAATAAGACAAACGTAAAAGTAACCTTTCAAAAGAGGCTTGTTTTAAGTCAATAACTCCTTAATATTGATGAAAACGTTCTAGTTCCATTGGCAGATAAATTAACTTCGAACATAGAAAAAATATCTTGTTACAAGTGAAATAATCTGAACTTTTAAGTCGCAAAATTTCATGTTTTTGTTTGCTTGTTCCTTAATTATTAAAATATATCTGTGTGACTTTTAGTAGTTTATTTACTGATTATTTTTAGGTGGATTATTTCACTTGTAAAAACATTTTTCTGGCATTATAAGTGGAATAATCTTCCAATGAACTTGATATTTTTCATCAGTATTAAGGAATTATTGACCTAAATCAAACTAAAAAGCTAATTGTAAGTTAATATTGATGACAAAGTTAAATTTTCACTTGCAGATTATTTCTCTCATATCAAGACATTTTTCCCGTGAAATAATGTTCCGGTGGAATTCGGACTGGGTTGCTAGGTAACGGCCTGGACTTGGCTGGGGTTGCTAGGTAACGGCGCAGTGCCCGTCAGTTGTGACATAAGTGAAACAATCCACCAGTGAAACTCGAGCTTTTCTCTTCAATATTAAGGAATTATTTACTTAAAACAAGCCTCTGCATCCTGCTAAAAAGTTACTTCTATGTTTTGTCTCTTTTCAAGTGTAAGACAGAAACAGAAACTCGACCAAAGATATTTGATAAGATTTTGTGTTTTTGCAGTGCAGTGTTTATCGTTGTCCTTCAATTAGACAGAAAACTTTGGAAATGGATCTAAATAACCACACAAATCACTACGAACTGTACAAGTTCAAATATTTAACTCTTTAAAGTGAGTCCAATATGTCTGCCAGTCTGTATTTACAAACATAAATGAATAAATAAAACAAAAGGGGAAGAAAGGGTAAAGCACTGTTTGGTAATTTATCCAGCTCAGTCCTTCCAGGTTATTTTGTGCTAAATAAAAAACTCCTTCTGGTTTTCACTTTGAACGCTCGGAGAGTCTGGCTGGCCGCCGAACGGGAAGGGGCGGCCGTCGCCGGGCTGCGCCGCTTTCACTTCCTGGTTGCGATACGTCTCCTTCCTGATGCAGAGGAACCGAGCCAAGATGGCTGCCGCGCACGCCACGATAAATATGACCACTGCGATCACACCTGAGAACCACAAACACACAGATGCATGACGACAATAACATCTCATGTTGCTAAATACATTTAAAAAAATAAATATTTCAATATTTAAATCAGAAGAGAAAAGAATGAAAATCAAGCATATATAAATTAATATTTATATTTTTAGTGCTTTTTTCTGCTTTATGACCAGAAAACAGAAATTTTGATTGTCAGAAAATGTAAATGTTATATTAGAAAAAATAAAATAAAATTCTGAAGTAATAAAAAAATGTAATTCTGTATGTTCAACTGTGAATTGTAGATTTATTGTGATCAAGCTCAGAACTTTTCTAGAAAAAAAAAAAATTGGTTTGAAAAGTAAAAACTCTATAGAAAAAAACCTGAAATTTTCAGGGGTACAAATTTGGAAACCACTTATGTAGAACAAAAGGTTTTTGTTCTACATAACTTTTTTTAAATTGGTCTTTTAAAATATTTAAATCACAAATTTTGATTTTGATTAGTTTTGACCAATAGTATTCCATATTCTCTCATGAATCTGTAAGACAGAGTTTCACTATTAGAACTTAATTGCTAAAATAATTTGAATTATTGGTGGTATTCTAATTTATTAAGGAGGATTTATGGAAGTAATTGGGTTTTTATTCTCTTGGGCTTGAAAAGGTCTCAGCATCACATTAATGGTGGACATAATGGCAGTGAAGAAGTTTGATTTCCCCAGACAGATTTCAGCTTTTCTCACCAACCATCAGGTTTCTAATTGACATTTTTTAGGGAAGCTCATGCATGACAAAGAGCTTTTCAGATGGGAGCATCAGAAAATGTTTCAAATACAAAGAAATATTTGAGATGAACTGTTGTCATTAGAGATCTGACTGGTTTTACCTCCAACTAGAGCTGAATCACTCCGAACGGTGTTGACTAAAGGCTGGCCGGGATCCACAGACTGAGGCTGGTCTGCAGAAAAAAATACAAATACTTAATATTAAGAAGCCAACAAAACAAAAAAAGGGGAAGTATCAGAGACCAAAATACCAAGAAATAAAGATTTAGTGTGTTTTCACACTGAAATGAAACCAACTACAAACTATTAAAAAACCTGTTCACCTGCCTGCCTGTGGGGGGCGCTGCACCAAGAACCACTGGAGAAAATGACACTGAAGAAGACACTGAGCGCACACTGCTAAAAACACAAAATCTTACCAAATAACTTCAGAGAAAGACATGGGAGCTTTTTTAACTCTTAATGTTAACAAAAAAGTTCTAGTTTCACTGGCAGATTAATTCTATGATCTATTTAAAAATGTTTTAGATTAATCGCAGAAATTGTCTAGAAAAAAACTTGAAACTTTCTGAGTTTTAAAAGTTGAAAAAAATTTGACTTTTGGAAATTTTTGGAGTTTCCAAAGTAAAAAAAATCCAAGTTTCTTCTAACAAATTTCAGACTTTTCAAGCTCAGAATTTTTTTTTTGCTTTTTCTAGAAAATATTTCTGGGCAGAAATTTACACCTCTTTTTTCTCGTATCTAGAGTGGTCCCAATAAATAAAAATGTATACATTTTTGGTTTGTAAAGTGGGACAAATATATGTTGCTACAAGTGAAACAAGCTGGAAGTGAAACTAGTACTTCAAAAAAATAATATTAAGGAATCATTGATTTAAAACAAGCTTTGTTTTGTCTCATTTCAAATGATATTTGCACAAGAAACTAGACCAGATTAACTTGGTAAGATTTGGTGTTTTTGCAGTGAACAAGCCTGAAAATTACATTCGCCTTGTTTATTTTTGGGATTTTGATATTCTTTTATGCTGATGACTGTGTTAATTTGTATTTTCTTTTTTGGGATTCATTTCACTTTCACACCTCAACAACTGACCCAAAATAAACAAGAGTTTGATTAATTTGGATTAAACATGGCGCGTGTGAAAGCAGCCTAAATGTGAATCAGCTTTAAAACCGAAGGGGTGAAGGTACAAAGGTATTTCCAAAAGGCTGAAGAGATTTCCCCAGAGCTGCTTGATGACTCGACTGTCTGCCTGCTTACTGAGATGAATGCTTAATGAGCCATAAAAAATAAAATCTCCATAAGTATAATTTTAAAAACACAGTAGACCAGGAAACGCTGCGGTCGTTGTGTTTTTACCTGATAGCGAATGTGTCGTTTCTGCTGCGTAGGAGTCGGCCTGAGCCGGCGCGGCGCAGCTCGACCCGACGACGGCGCCGGTGACAGAAACGCGGCCGTCGGGTTGCAGCAGAGCAGCTTTCAGAGGACAGATGGAGCCGAAGCGAACGGCTGACAGACAACCGGTGAAGCCGGCAGACGCCAAGCCGCCGAGATCCGCGCTCAGGCCTTCAGATTCTGAACAAAAACCAATAACAGCATTAAAATACAGGAACAATGCAGCTCACTGTTTGTTCTCATGAGCTAATCGCTAATTAATGGCCTCAACAATAAGCGTTTATTACCAGATGGTGTAAAACAAAACAAACAAAAACAAAATGTATTGTTTTTTAGTGCAGAATGTTTGGCAACAATAATTATGTTCAACAAAATAACAATAAAATAAAACATCCAGCACCAAGTTGACGGGAACATTTTAGTTTTTACTGCAGGATTTATCAACAGTAAATGTGAATAAAAAATGGAGTAAATTCACCAGAGAAAACAAGGAAATGTCTGAATTTAAAAATTCTGAAATTTCAGATTTTCTAGAAAATTTTTAACTTTTCAAACTCAAAAATTCCCAAGTTTTTCCTAGAAAGTTTCTGAGAATAATTCCAAAATTCTTGCTTTTTTTCTAGAAAATTCTCAAACTCTAAATTTTCATGTTTTTTTCCCTCAAGTTTCTGAAAGTAATCTTAAAACTTCAGAATTTTTTCTAACAAATGTTTGACTTTTCAAACTCAGAAGTGTCCTTGTTTTTTCTAGAAAATGTCTGTTGGTGGAAATTTATTTATTTTTTAATCTGTCTGTCTTTCTAAAGACATTTTAGTTGAACTCAAACTTTAGTTAAATTGGTTTTAATGAATTATTTATTTAAAACAAACTCCTTCATCTTGGTAAAAAAGTTACTTTTCAGTTAATTTTGTCTTATTTCAAACGTTTTAACATATCTGCACTAGAAGCTAGAATAAAAATTCTTGTTAAGATTTTGTGTTTTTGCAGTGTAAAAAATGGCCAGAAAAATCTGTTTTTTGTGGCCAAAATCTGCAACTATGTACAAAGTCATGGGGGAAATTAATACATAATTTCAGCAATTCGCTGACAAAAAGTTACTCATTTTCAATTAAAAATGCAGATTTAGTGTATTAAGACAATAAAAAAGTTAAATCTCGGCGCAGAAGCAGATCCATTAATCTTTTGAGTGATTTCCTGTCAAAAGTTGTAAAACTGCTTCGATTGTTAAACAGTGGAGTCATTATTCAGCAGGCTAAACAGCAGAAGCCAGGTTATGCTTTATTGCAGAGCAGCTCGGCCATAAATACTGAAAGGTGACAACATGTCTCATCTGTAATATTAATACTTTAGGAAACACAAAATGAATAGTGAAATCACGATGATGAACTAAGCTCTGCGCATTAATCAGATGAAGAAAACGTCTTTTCTGCTGCTGTGGGGAAAAAAGAAGTTTGTGGATTTAAGTGAAGGAGATAAAAATGTCACCAAGTTTAACTTAGTTAAAAATAATAAGATAAACAAATTGAAATAATATGTATCTGGTAACAGAATGTTAAATTTTGAATTAGAAAATCAGGTACTGAACTTTAACTCCAGCAGCTTCTGCAGATAAAAATATCAGAATAAAACACGTTTATTCCTGCTGAGGTGCCTGATTACGCAGCACAACGCTGCCAGAAAGCTAACTTATAACCAGAGGGGAAAAATATTCCATACATAAATATGACACGGCAGCATAACCTGGCTGGAGCCAGCATTTTATCAGCTGCTTGCTTAATCAGGTTTAGGGTTTTAAATTGCAGATGAGTGACAGGAAGTAATCCCCCACATCCAATCTGTGGCTTTTATTGCTTTTAGCAGCTCCTGCAGAGATGATTTATCAGGTTTTGCGTTATAAAATCATATTTATTTCTGTTTACTTTCAATATTTCTAGTTTAGTTGTTGCTCCAATTTGCTCCATAATAAATGGTGGAAATATCCTTTTGTCGTTCAGTGGAGCAGAAAGCTGAAATAAATCAAAATAAGGTAAAATTAAGTTTCTGAGAGAGTTTTGGATCACAGATTTGATTTCTACATGGTCAAAAATATACAGTTTGATACCAGAATCAACTGCCCTGTGGAAGTCTGTGTGCATTTATGGCAAGATGTAATACTTCTATCCCTGATATAGCAGCCATCTTGACAATGGGAAGCCATCTTGAATTTTAAGTGGTTTTTCAAAAGAGGAACGTCTAAGGACCATCTGAGCCAAATTTGGTGCTTGAATCTCCATATTTGAATCTAGTCAAATATTATGAAACAGAAGAAATATGGAAAACAATCACGTAAATACAGACCACGATTAAGATCACTGAAAAAAAATAATTTGAATTTAATCTTCAATACTTTTTCTCAAAAATTCTGACATTTTTCTCAGAATTTTGAATTTATTCTCAAAAATTTTTTTCTCTCAAGAATTTAACGTTTTTTCTTCGACATCACACTTTTTTCTCAAAATTTTAACTTTTTTCAGAATTATGACTAATTTCAGAAATATCACGTTTTTTTAATTTGTACTTTTTCTCAGAATTTTTTAATTTTCTCCCAAAATTCTGATTTTAATCTCATTCGGATTTTTTTTTCTTTCTCACTTTGAATCCTGATCTTTAATCTTAGAAGAATGAAGTCAGACTTCTGAGCGTACCTTTTCCCCTTAGTTTTTTGGACAGTTTCAGATGATTCTGCTTAACGATCAGCGATTGATCGTGAAGCCAATCAGATCAGTCACTTTGGCAGAAATGAAGCTGAAAGTGAAACTGAACAGTTCACTTTGAGCTGAGATTTTCTGATTTGTTTTCTGTTGACTCTAATCCTCTGAATGTTTCCTGGTGTTTTGGTCACTTTAACATCTGAAACCCTGATAAGGTTTTACTGTTTGGTCCTGAACTGGATGAAAATAGAACTTTATTTACCTGGAACTCTCCCCAGAATGATCGATTTAACGTTAAATTCCTCGTCAGCCGCCGTCACGTTGAACTCCTCTCTGGCATTCTGGTCGATCTGAAAGATTATTGATTAGAAACAAAATCTAAAAGCAATAATGATCTGCTCAGAAAACATCCTTTTTTAACCTTTAAGAAGAATTAAATGAGGAAAGAAATTGAAACACTTTGCAAGTCTTACAACTTTATCACGACTGTTTCTTTAGTTTGTGTCGGTACAATAAGACTCTTTAACTGATTTCATTAAGATTTTAATATTTGCAAATGCATTGCAGTGCAAATAGGTATAAATTTTACTATAAATTGTTTCTGTAATTATTACAATAAACGCTAATATTGTTGTTTTGAGACCATTTTCATGTAACACATTGATAATTGCATAATAACACAAATTTTCCCTCATAAAACTAAACTTTGAACTAAACTCCAAACACTGGAGGATATTTTAACTATAAACAAAAACAACCTAAAAACAAATAAAATAAAAATGAAGTAAAAACAAAAAAGTAAACAAAGGTAAACAAAACTGCACCTCAGAAAATATCAGATCATCAGAACGGAAATTATTGAATTCATTTTAATTTATCATGTGATTAATTGATTAATTGCTCCACATTGCCACAGACACCCAATCTAGAATTCTAATATGGGAGCCAATACAGATATTGACATTGGGTCTGTGCATCTCTGGTACATTCTGCAGTCGATCGATGGAATAGTTAATTAAATAATTAACCTTTTTATATATTTTGTACCTCTAATTTTCTGTTTGCTTTAAATTAGGACATGATGTAAAACATTCATCAAATAAAACACAACACTTCTTCTGCATGAAGTCAACCTGTAATATTGATTAGTTTGATATTAATATAAATACATGTTGAAATATTAAAGGAAATCTTTGTCATGCCTGTCGCTACTGGCAACAGTTCAGCTTGTCAACGAATCTAAAAACAGCTCTGACCTGTCAGGTAGATGGGAAGGAGTGTGTGTGTGTGTGTGCGTGTGTGTGTGTGCGTGTGCGCGTGTGCGTGTGTGTGTGTGCGTGTGTGTGTCTTTACCTGCACTGCCACAGTCTCTGCCTGTCGCCTGATGGTCACAGTGTGCAGACGGCCGTCAGCTAAGTTCATGACTCGGCTGCTCAACACTTCCTCGTCTCTGTTGCTTTGCAACTTGTACCTCACTTCTAACTCATCTACAAAAACAAACAAACAAACAAACAAAAGGTCGATGGAGACTTAAAGGTAAACGCACAAAATAAAAGTGACACAAGGCAAAAGTGTTTTAAATGTACGTTTTCTATCCTGAAAAAGGAACTATAACTATACAGGCGCATCTAAAATAAGTTTAATATTTAGGAAAAAGTTCCAATATTTTGGTCAGAATGTGAAACTCAAAGTTTCATTAAATACAGAGTGAAATATTTAAAGTCTATATTTTGCTGCAATTGTGGAGATTAAGAAAACCTTAAATTTAGGATCTTGGAAAATTTGAAAATTGTGAAAAAGTTAAATATGGAAACTCACAGTGTCACCAAGTAATCAACTAATTAACTGAAAACACCTGAAAAGATTCATGAGATTACTATTTACTATTTTCTCAAAATTCTGACATTTTTTTTTCTCAGAATTATTTTTTTTCAGAATTCTTTAATTTTTCTCAGAAAAACCTGAAATTAAGAAAACCTTAAATTCAGCGTCTTGTAAAATTTGAATATAGTTAAAAAGTTTGATATGAAAACTCACAGAGTCACCAGGTAATCAATTAATTAACTCAAAACACCTCAAAACTCTGACTTCTTTTTTCATAAAAAATTTAATTCAATATCAGAATTCTGAGGCTTTTCTCAAAATTCTGACTTTTGTTCTCAAATTTACAAAATGAATGTCATAATTCAGACTTTAATATAAGAATACTGACTAATTTTCAGAAAATTCTGAGATTTTTTCTCCCTCAAAATTCTGACTTTAGATAAAATTGTGAGGAAAAAAAAATGTTTTTTTTTTTTCACTGGCCATAATCGTTTGTAAAAATCCCACCGTCCTTTACATAACTGTATCAGTAAGAGATACATTTCTTCAACCTTTCTGAACGCGAGTTGAAATGGCTTTAGACAAACTAGTACAGTGAGAGAGCAAATCCATAAAAAGAACAAAAGGGCTATAGGTTACAGAAAATCTTTGTCTGACAAAAGTCCTCACCATGTTTATTGATGAGCAGGATCAAGTATTGCCTGTAAAAAGAGCTGACATAGAGCAGCAGCGCAGGGCTTTGACTGGTCCTAAAGCTCAGGGAGACGTCTTCTCCTCTCAGTGTGATATCTGAGTAGATGGATGAGTGCAGAGAGCTGCTGTTCTTGCTCGCCTCATATGGCTCCTTTACGATATACGTGATGGATGTTGTCGGCTCAAAGCTGCCTGAAACTTCTGAAAGATAAAAAAAAGTCGGAGGCGGTTATCAGTGGGCAAGCTGACGGGAATACTGCTAAAACATGGCCACAAACTCCACAGGAGTTGGAGTTTCAACTGGGTTAGCATTAGCATTTTGTTCATCACAGACAGACTTTTATTGCTGTAAAATGGCTGCCAGGAAAGACAATTGCTTCAAAGTCAACATTTTGGGCTTCCTAAACCTTTGACCAGCTAGAATTGCACAAATAACACATGTTCTGTTAAGAGCCATTTGTCAAATTAAAAGTATTTTATAATTATATTCATTAAGTCAAGATTCATGTATTATTTTTTTATTAGTCTAATGTAATATTTCAATCTTAAATGTTGTGTTTTTATTAGCTGTGAGGAAAGAATCTTCATTCTTAGCAGAAATAAAGGATTTTGAAACAATCTTTGTGTAGTTAATTTACGGCAGGGATGTCCAAACCGTGGCCTGGGGGCCATTCACAGCCGTTCCAATGATTCTGTCGGGCCCTTGTCCACAATTTAAGAAAAGCACAGATATATTTCACCAAACTCTTCCTGGTCATACAATTAAAGGAAAAAGAATAATGTAAAAAAAGAGTGATGTAGGAACAACAAACTATTCAAGTTAACCACATTTTTTGCTCTTATTTTCATTTAATAGAACCACAAACACAAATTTCAGATTCTTTCCATATAGAAATCAGGTTATTAGATTTTATTGAAATATAGTGAATGTAATTTGTTTTCACAATAGAATTTATTTATTTACATTTTTCATAACAAAATAGATATTTGGTGACCCACAACTTATTTTAGCTTGACAGTTGTGACCTCTTTTGGAAAAGGTTTGGTCTCTGATCTGTATGAGACACATCTCTGATTACATTGAGCTTTCCAAAAACATTCCTATTATTGAGTAATTTATTATTTGGACAGGAACTGGTGCCTGGAGATGCCATTGATTTGAACTGGAACTGTAAATGTTACATTTCCAGACATAATAAACTCATAACGGTAATAAATGTTATGTCCCGTGCTACTTTAACCACACAGCAGGCATGCTACTGAATTTATGGGATGTAGAAATCCTTTAAAGGTCATGCACCAATAAGAAATACAGTCAATAAACACAAGCTGCCTGTGTTTTCTGTTGCCATTGTAACAGTATGTTAAGATTAAATCTTGCACCGACAATATTTTCTGTTCTCTGTATTACATTTTAAGATTAAAAATAAAGTTATCATTAATAAGATCTGTTAATATGTTAATAGAAACATGTGAAGTACCTCAGCTCATCATCTAATGTATAAAAACTTTGAAAGAAGTAAAACAACACCCATCTGAATGCTGTGTGTGTTTCCAGTGGAATAAAGTGGCTGTCAAATTCCTCTGAGAAGCTGGTTCATGTCGCTGCCTGTCACCACTATATGAAATCGGCAAACAACAAATATTATTTTGGAGGGCCTCTGGATAACATGTGCGGACTGAGCTGTCAAGATAAAATGCAATAAAATGCAGTAACATAGGTTGCTGTTCAAACACAGACTCATATCCAGCTATATGAGAGAAGCAAAGTGGCTTCTGAAAATCAAAACAAGTCGGGTAATAACAAAAGATGAAGACAACAGGAGGAGGAAACTTCTCAGGTGTGAAGTTTATCTTATGAAAGGTGACAAAGTAAAGAAAAACACGCAGGATATGCTTCTGTGAGCTCTATGGCCTTTACAAAACATCTTTGCACAAAATCATCCTTAGATAATGAGATTCTTAGTTTGTTTGAGCTTCTTTCAGAATGAGCTGTTTTAGGGAGTCCTGTCTCTTTAAATCCAAATAAGCTGCTGCTCTTGGCCGTGGCCCCAACTCAACATTTACACTCGCAAGTGAAAATGGATGCGCAATCGTACAGCCACACAACTTTGAAAAGCAGAAATGGAGCCTCCTGCACAAGCAACAAGAATGCAGCAAGTTGTTTCTGGATGGGAATTCAACAAGAAAACACTTGTCTTTTCCAGCAGTCATTGTAGAGCGCATACAGTGGTAAAACCAGCAGACCAAACATTCTGGAGCACAGCTTTGGTTGCTCGGTAACGGGCGGAACTCTGCCGGGGTGGCTCGGTAACGGGCGGAACTCTGCCGGGGTTGCTCGGTAACGGTGCAGTGCGACTCAACAATTGGGAGTGTTTTGAAACGGCTAATTTTTCAGACACCAAATTTATTGCTAAAAATGGCTGCATGTTGTTTTTTTAAGTGCTTGACCTATTTCAAGAAGCACTTGAGACGCAAATGGAAGTAGAAAAAAAAGTAAAATATAAATTTTTTTGGAGTCTTAGTTTCGTAGAAATCTTAATAACTGCGTTTTATTGAAGTTTCTACTGTAACTATGAGACAATCAAATGTTCCCATTTTGCAAATTCAGTTTTTCTTCCCCTTTGTGATAATTTGTGCCAGCAGGAGATGTGCTCCCATTCTTTAAATCTCACAAACCTACATTGAACTACATGCTGAAATTATAAATGATCTCATATATCCAAGAGAATTAAATTGTCCAAGCAGCTGTAGGGATTAGAAACTCCAAAAACCCAATTTGAACTCTCAGTGGAGATTTTCTTTTAATTTCTTGAAGATATTAGATCATGTTTCCCCAAGGCTTGCTGTCTTTTGCTGCCGTCAATTAACATCCTGCCAATCTTCATAAAGGAATATCTAGTGCATATAAATCTAAAAACGTGTGAAAAACCCAGTTCTCAATGTAGAAAGTTTTTCAAACCTTCAGGGTTTTCTTTCTTATGAATTTCCTGGTGGAGTTGTCAGTGTGTCTGTACCTTCGTGACAGAAGGCTCCGGTGTAGGCAGAGTGGCTGCAGTCACAAGAGAACCCGCTGGCCCTTTCCACACATCGGCCCTGGTTCTGGCAGAGCGCTGCGTAGCTGCTGCAGTGCCCGGGGCAGCCGGGTCGGACGCCAGGTGTGATCCTTGCCCTCTCCTCCAGGTCCAGTGTGACGCCGTTCAGCTGCAGAGAGCGGATGCAGCCCAGAAAGCCTTTCTGCCGTGACGCGGTGCCTCCTGCCAAGAAGAAAAAGAACAGCGCTGGAGCCACAATAGCTCTTTTTTTCTTGCTCCTTGTTAAATGAAGAAAGCAAAAACCTGATTTGTACTTTCACTCAGTCTATTCACTTGCTGCCGTGAACAGGTTATTAGAGGTCAATGAACTACAAAACATGGTGAGTGCATTTTTTGGCACAAAAAAAATGCAGATTTTGGTTTGCATGTTTGCAAACAGATGCGATATTATACACACATACGTAGATCTTTAAAAAGCAGAAGCAGAGCCTCCTGCACAAAGAATGATTATGATTTTTTGAACTTTGAAAATCTGACATTTTATCCAAACATTTGCTTAGTTTGTAAAATTCTTCATGATATTGCTGTTCCATGTTCAAGAAAACGTTTCTCTTTGAGATCAGATAACAAGACTAAAGCCATAAAGGCGACCTTCACAGGTGAGTGCAGCATCCTGAAATGTAGAACAGCCTTTAATAAAACTGTCACAATGAAATAGTTTGCCAAATGACCATGTTTTAGTCATAAAATATTATTGTTTCTGTGAAATAAATATAAATTATAAGGCAGCAAGTTGTTCCTTGACAAAACTTAATGACGAAACCCTTGTCTTTTCCAGCAGCCATTGCGCAGTGCATACGGTGATAAAACCAGCTGATCAAATGTGCTGGAACTGAGTTTGGGTTGCTAGGTAACAGGTGGAAGTTCAGGGGTTGCTAGGTAACGGGGTAGGATTCACAGGGTGCTAAATTATGGAGGTTTTTAAAACAGCTAATTTTCCAGACATGAAAAATCCTGAACTTCTTTTCCCCAAAAAACAGCCGGGTTTGTTTTTAGAAGCAGTTAAGACCCGAATAAAAGTACAAAACTCTGCAAAATGGAAATTTTTGCATAATAGGCCCCCTTAGTTCTCCTCCTTTCATGCTAACATGCTTACAGATCATTGCCTTTTTCTGTACTACAATATGCCACACCATCAACACATGCTGGGTAGCGTTATTTTTTGGCTTTTTATTGATTAACTACTTGGCTGATGGGCCATCTGCTGTGTGGTAATAAGCCTATACTCTGACAAGCAAAAGGAAACCTGACTCGCCTTCCACATGACAATTAACATTCAACGAAGCAACCAAACGCAGAGACTTGGCAAAATGACATTTTTCCTCCAGGCCCAACCTGCTCACCCTAATCTGTGCGTCACAGACTGGAGTTGGCTTCCGGTTTGAATTTGAAAAAGCTCGATATGCTCAGTTCAAACTTTTCGGCACCATTACTTTAAAAAATAAACATGGGAAGATCTAAATCTAGTGTACATGCTTCAGGTTTTGCTGTAACGATTAGGAAGAAATAACAGTTGGAGAAAAGACGCTTCCTAAGGGAGGCAAATAAATGACGACTAAATGAGGGAAGAGGACTGGAGCTGCCTGGAAGACAGAAATCCTGGGAGTCAGACCCAAAATCCTGCATGACAGCAACAATTTCATCCATTTAAGCTGTTTTACTTTCCTACCAATCTTTGTTAGAAACCGGTTGAAGGGCCTGTTCTGACTTGGACAGATAGAGAAGCAGGAGGACAGTTTATCATCGACGACAATATGGAGTCTAAAGTTTAGACAAAAACAACTTTTAAAGCAAAATAGCTGGAAATGAAGAAGAAAAACAACCAGGCTGGGAATCAGTCGACTCATATTTCACCTGAAGTTTGAGCTTTCTCCTGTTTACCTGGAAAATTTTTGACCTTTGAAACTCAAAGATTTCAGGTTTTTTTTCTCCAAAATTTCTGGGAATAATTTAAAAAATGTCTTATTTTCTCTGCACTCTGACTTTCTTTTCTCAGAATTCTGAATTTTGATCCCTGAAGATTAAAGCCAAAATTCTGAGATTAAATTAAAAATTATTTTTTGTTAGTGTCCCTAATCATCTCCCGCATAAATCCCGCTCTTTGCGGTCAAATATTCACGCCTTGAAGGAAAGCGTTTGGTTTCTTAGAGTTGTGTAATTGCCACTGGTTGCAGAAGCTCATCTCAGTATTTCTCTGCTTTGGTGAGATTCCACCCGACTTTGCCGCGTTGCTTCCTCCAAAAGTTGTTCGGGACAGGCTGAGACGATTCACTCAACTATACTGCTAAACTCAAAAATGTATTTTCTTTACAAGCGGGACACAATTTAAAGGAAAATAAACAACTTGCCCAACAAACACCCAGCGTAATCTTTACACCACTGCAATAAGCCATTTATCGAAGCATGAAATACTTTAACTGTTTTGTGAGTTTTCTTATCACAACAATTCAACAGGAATAGAACTGTGATTCCTCAAATCCACCTTGAATAAGATCTTTGTCAACAGCACAAAGAAAGCTGTGGATCTCATAATCCCCACAGACTCACTTCCATTCAAACGTCCCATCAACGGACCAGTAGTCGGCGATCAGACCAGAGGATTCTGATGAGTCTCTTCTGCTGTCAGAGGATTATGAGATTAAACCTGTCAGCCAGTCAGTTCTGCATCTTTCCAGCTTCATCATTATTCAGCGTTGCTTTTATTTCGTTCGACATTCATGTGTGTAAACCTTCAGAATATTTGCCGAGATAAATCCCTAGAATTAAGGATGGATTTCTTACTTCTGTTGAATGACTGAGGAAAACCTCAACAGACAGTTTCCTAAAAGCGCTTTGTTGATGATTCAAGGGAAAATTAAACCATCCAACATTTATTAAAATAAAGGTTCAAGATGAAACTTGTGACACTTGTAAGGACTACAAAAACCTGCAAATGTTTTCCACATTTCTGTGCTGCCATTTGGGTTTCTACTACATCTAAAAACAGATCAAACACTTAAAAAAAAACAAACAAACAAAGAAAAACACCCAAATTTTTTTTGGCAATAAGTTAAAATGTTTTGTGGTATCTTGAAAACTAGCTGTTTCAAAAACATTCAAAATGTAACATCAGAACTCAGCAGGGAATTGCCCGTAACCTGGCAACCCCAGCCGAGCCCAGGCCGTTGCCTAGCAACCCGAGCAGAGTTCTATCTGGTTTTATTGCTGTATCTGCTGTACAATGGCTGCTGGAAAAGACAAATGTGCTGTTGCTGACCATCTGCTTCTGCTTTTCGAATAATTTTGTGCAAAACAAATATAATAAATATGTTTTGTATTCCTCATAGACGTATTTTAACCTGTTCAAGGGGACATAATAAATCACCATTAAATAATAAAACAGTCTTTTCAGACACTCAAAGTTTGCTGAAACCTTCAAAGATAACAAACAATCTCAAAATCATAATTTTGCTTATAATATAATTTGTTCAGATTTGATGAGAAACTGTTTAAACTTCTTTGCACCTTATGAAAGTGCAAAGTTCTGCTGAAAGCTTGTCTTCACCTGAAGTGAGCATCACGGTTCGTTCTGTTGTCAAGTCATATGGAAAAACTCCCCTCTTTGCTTCTCACCTATAAACAGCTGGCTGTTGAGCTGCAGATGAATGAATCCATCAGCTGGAGCTTCTCGTATGGCAGCAGGCAGGCCGTCGACGCGCAGCGACGCCTCCTTCACGTTTCGCTCAGCTCTCACGCTGTGCCACCGGTTGTCATTTAGCGGGAGGTCGGAGCGCACTTTGACCTCCAGAGGTCCGTTCCCCACATCAAAAGAGAAGACGATCTCTGTGGAAGCTGACGAAGAGAAAACAAAACCAAAAAATGAACATTTATGCTTATAATTATCATGCCTTTTGATGAGTAAAAAATTAGCTGGATATTTATTTCTTAAATTGTAATGAAGTAAACAAAAATAAAAAACATTTTTTTTTAGATGCTATATGCGCTTAAAACACAAAGTAAGAAGCTTTTTATTTCGCTCCATTTTTCGTGGACGGACTGTTTTTCTCTCCATGTTTATTCATGAAGTATCACATAAGTGCTGTTGTCTCAGCCGCTGAAGGTGGATGGATTGATGCTGTTTTATCCGTCTGCTCTCTGAGGTGCAGTGAAAGTCCTGCATTTACTGGTGTTGCCTCCTCAACCTGGGCGACAGGCCAGGACTCCTGCAACGTTTTGGATCCGTCCTTCTCTGCATGAAGAACTAATTCACATTTTGCACGTTTTTGTAATTTGTGTTTCTGTTGCTTAAAAAAAACAAAACAAACATGGCCGTTTTTTTTTTTTTCAATAAATTAATGTTTTTTGGTGTCTGGAATCAAATGTGATGTCACAAATCAGCAGCCTCTGTGACCCTTCACCTCGTAACCCCAGAGCAGCCCAGCCCGTTACTTAGCAACCCCAGCGGAACTCTGCCCGTCGCCTAGCAACCCCAGCAGAGCTCCGGCATGTTAGGTCTAGTTTTATTGCAGTCTGTTCTGGTTCTGCTCTGCTTCCTCAGAACCAGAACCAAACATGGAGAAACAGCATTCAGCTTCTATTTACCATAAATCTGGAACAAACGTCGAGAAAACTGCAAATAAATAATAATAATAAAGTCATAATATTACATGAATAAAGACATTTGAATAAGATCAAAATAGTAAGAGAAAAAAAGTCATAATAATATGAGAATAGTCGTAATACTTTGTGAACAAAGTCAAAATAATGAGAATAAAGTTGAAATATGACTTTATTCTGACATTAGTTTGACTTTATTCTGATAATATTATGAAAATAAAGTCGAAATAATACAAGAATAAAGTCACAGTATGACCTGTTTAGAGTTGCTCTGATTAATGCAATTTGAACGCTGATCAATATAATAGATGTACATTTGATTATAACAAAGAAATTTGACAAAAAGCCATGTTTTTTTGCTTGTTTCATAACAAGCAATAAACTTGTTATGAAAACCTAAAAGTGATTGTTTTATGTTTTATAAATCCTTAGAACTGCTTTGTTGTTGAAATGTGCTACATAAATAAACATAACTTGGCTTACAATGGCTGCTGGAAAAGACAAGTGCTTTGTTGTTGACTTAACAACAACAAGAAGCCACTTGCTGCATTCTGGTTGGTTGTGCAGGAGGCTCCACTTTTGCTTATCACAAATGTAAGGTTGTATAATTGTAGATCTGTTTGGAGTGACAGGCTTCCATAAAACATCTCATTCTGAAAGGAACTTAAAATGAGCAGAATTGAAGAAACTAAAATCTCAATATGTAGGAATGATTTTGTGGAGAAAACTGACATGAACATGTTTTGTATAGACCACAGACCGATCTTATGCTCCCCATCACTTGGGGAAACAAAAGCAGAGCGTTAAAAACGGCCTCTCTCTTGTTGTAGTTGAGAAACTATAGGCTGCTGTAGGACTGAGATAAAAATGAAAACCCGCACAAGCAAGCACTCTCAAGGAATCATAACTTAATTTGGAAACAGCTGTCTGGCTCCAGTCATGTTATGAGTAATAATGATTCAGAGACATCTTAACTCCAGCTGTCACGATAACAAGGCAGTGCAACGAAAACCTGCGTGCCCTGAGTTAACAATGAGCCTTCTTTATAGAGCAGCAGCAGCGTTCGACTTAATCTGTCTATTTCTGCAAGTCAGCTGCACTTTTGCTCACATGAGGAGCAAAAGGAGTAAATTTCCAAGATTTAAGATCAACACAGAGAGTTTATATACAACTTAATGCATCCAGTATGGAGTGAAACACTTATTTTGTTTTGGCACATATCAAAATCAGATGGTTTTGTTTTGTAAAATAATTATAAATAATGATTTATTTCCCAAGAAAAAAAAAATATTTTGTAAATAATATAATATATACATGTATTACATATGTAATATACATGTAATCATGGAAGGGATTACATGTTACATGTGTTACATATTATATTTAATACATTTTATATGTAACAGATATTACATGTCTGTATTATATATAGGTATATAATACATATATATTTATTATATGTAATATAATATCTATTTTATTACACATAATGCAGAAAATCCATGTAATACAATTTATTTGTTGGTTCTGTAGCTCCATATATTCACATGAATATCATAACAGTTTTTTTTTGTTTGTTTTTTTAAACAAATTTCTGATTAATTATGGAGTCTGTAAGTAATATATTTCATTAAATTGAGAAAAGGAGTCATATTAAAGAGTTCACTTCTTCCTGCTCCTTTTCCAACAGAAATGTTTTGTTACACTATGCTGGTTTTGGTTATGTGTGAAAGTTTTCTCTTGCTTGTTTTCTTGCTTTTTAAAAAAACACATTAAATAAATAACTGAATGAATGAAAATGGAATCCGGCGATCAGCAGATATCAGATTTAAAACACAGCCTAACCTATATCTGACTGTGCGGAGCAGAAAAGAGTTTTATGCTGGGATTGGTATGAAATTACAGAGTGGTCCCCGACTGTGGGGACTCCTGCGTCTTTTACGATCCAATACATCATCTAAGAGCTCCGCAGAAAAACTCCACCATGAGTTTATCCTGAGGCCAACAAAAAACCCAAAAAGAGTCAAGAATGTGGAACAAAACAGCAAGAAAAGGAAAGACAAAACCACAAATGCAGCAAAATCTGCTATGCACACTTTAAATATCCAACGGTTTATTGAGCAGGGGACGTGTGCAGCTAAACGCTTCATAGGAGGGAGTTTCTGCATTTATAGGATGTTTTGTCAGCAAAAAGCTAACTATCCCCCGGAGTCAGAGCTCTTCAGCTTTATCTTTTGCAATTAGGGATCTTCGGTTTCAGCTAAATCAATTGAAACGTGACACGGAGGCCTCAGGCATGACATCATCAGCTGCTTCCTTTCCCTAAATGCTCCAATAAAAAGTTTAAAACGCCACTAATATATATATTTTTTTTGCTAGTTTAGGAGGATGTTCTGTATTTGTGAACTCCAAGTTGTGGCATTTTAGAGTCCACAATATTCAAATCACAAGATATCAGAAATGTATGATTGTTTTTCAATGTGTACATACAGAACCGAAAGTGCTGCATCTACACTGCAAAAACAGAAAACATCACCAAATATTTTTGGTCTAGTTTTTAACACTCTTAGACACAACTAACTTACTCAGCAAAATATAGAAACTTGTATTATATGGAGGTAAATTGGAGCCAAAACAAACAAACACAGAAACTGAAAAAAACCCACTTGAATCTGAAAAGCAGGTTTGACAATTTTTCAGTTTTGAACTTCATTTTTCAGTTTCATTTATCTTTTCTTTCGAACAAAAATTATGGTTTCTATTTAGTTCCATAGTTCATGTCAATAATTTTCCCCTCTGGCAGATAATTTTACTCATAACAGTGAAAAAATGTCATGTTTTAAGTGAAAAACATCTTTTAAAAAGTTGTACAAAAATACAAAATCCTTACAAAGTTTCTAGTGCAAATATCATAGTACACTTGAAACAAGACAAAACTAATTTACAAGTGACTTTTCAGCAAGAAACAGGCGTTAGTATTATAGGGAACCGAATTGGAGCCAAAAGAAAAAATCTTGAATCGCAAAAGTAGTTTTGAACATTTTTCAAAATGTTTGTTCAGTTTCAGTTCTTTGTTTCAAATCTTTGTTCAGTTTCAGTTCTTTTTTTTTTTAAGTTTCAAAATAAAATCTAATTGTTTTTTCTTCTAACCGAAGTTTATGGCCTCAATTTAGCTCCATAGTTTTACATCAACAATTTTTTTTATTTATGAAAAATCCTAGTTCCACTGGCAAGAAGCTCATGTATCTTACTAAAGAATCGGTTTTATCTCATTTCAAGTGTACTAAGATATTTGAAATACAAACTAAACCAAAACTACTTGGTAAGATTTTGTGTTTTTGCAGTGCAGAGCCTTTTGAATACTGAATATTGCACTGATGCAGCACTGTCTGCATTACTTTATAAATTTTCATCAACTCTTGAAAAAAGCAGCAAGAAACCAGAAAACAGCAAACTCTTATGTAACTGAGGTCATCTTGTTGAGTCAACCCGGATGACTCAAGTTTTTTTCCTTCAACTGTGTTGAACTTTGACCCAGAAGAAAGTAAGCAGGCAGAGAAGACCTTTCCTCCTCTGCAGTTCAATATTAAAACGTCTGATTGCGAATCCTCTCAAGGGTCGAGCTCCAGAATAACTCAGAGCGGCAGACTATATTCAGATGGAAAACAACACAAACCCTTGTGCAGAACAAGACAGCAAAAACATTGAGATGTCACTTACAGCTGAGCTCTATTCGAATGAAGTCCTTGATACCGAGGTTTTCAAGGAAAAGCCCAGAGGAAGACGTTGTCTTAAACAGATAGGAGATGTCTGCGTTCAGCTCTCCATGAAAGGTGGGGAAGTGAAGGTACGACGTCTCCTTGTCAAAAAACGCAGCATTCCAGAAGTTTTCTGCAAGAAACCAACAGTTTTCTGTTTCCACCTAGAAAAACTGAGGCAAAACTTTCCTTTTTTTACATCCGTGTCGCATATATCACATTGGAATAAAGCTCATTAAAGAGAAAACTCATTATGAGGGCTGTGTAATGGAAACTGTGTAGTAAACAAATGAACCAACTGTTCGGCTAATTAGGTGAGGAAAAAAGGCACAACAGCAGCTATGCTATCCCATTTATGTTGATTTATCTTTAGGCATTTATTTACTAACTCATTAAACTTAATGGAGAAATTATAAGCATTCATCACAAGTAAAATATATCACCTGGTTTAATTTATTTTACATTTTCTATTGGTAGTTATTGCATAGCATAAGGCAGACATATTTTAGAGGGCTGTCTGCTAATTAGCAAGTTTAATTTGCTGCAGTGAAATTTCACAACAAGTTAAATGGAAAGGTGGAGAACCAGACGATTTGGGTCAAAATGATCAGATTAAATTTATTTTTAAAAGAAAAGAAGAAGAGAGAGGAGGAAGACAGGATAAAAATAACAAATGAGAAGCAAAAGAACAGAAAAAAAGTGAAAACAAAAGGAGAAAGAAAGAAAGAAAGAAAGAAAGAAAGAAAGAAAGAAA
>VMRN01000145.1:272140-309167 GCA_010277015.1 Poeciliopsis turrubarensis | reverse complement strand
ATTATTACTTTTTCTAAGAATTATAATTTTTTTCTCAGAATTATTACTTTCTTCCCCAAATTCCGACTTTGTTTCCCCTCTCAAAATCCAGAGATTAAAATCAAAATTTGAAAAATAATTAATTTTATAGCTATTTACAATTTGGAGAAGTAACATTTCTTCATATTACTTTCTCTCAGTATAAAACTCATAAAACTTAAAAAAAAAAAAAAAAAAACAATTGCACGTTTAAATTTTGGTTAAACCAAGTTTGTTCTTCATCCACTGAAGTTACTGAAACTTACACTGCAAAAACACAAAATCTCAGTATTTTTGGTCTAGTTCCCAGTGCAAATATCTCAATATCTTTTTTGAGATAAAACTGACTGAGAGGTAGGATTTGGCAAGATATCAAAGGTTGTTTTAAGTTAATAAATTCTTAATACTGATGAAACAGTTTCAGTTCCACTGGCAGATTATTTCACTGGATTATAAGTAAAATTAGATTCCAATGAATGAGTCATTTTTCCTCAATATAAATTAATTATTTACTTAAAACAAGCTGAAAAGTTATTTGTGAGTTAGTTTTGACTTATTTCAAGTGTACTAAGATATTTGGACTAGAAACTAAACCAAAAATACTTTGGTATGATTTTGTGTTTTTGCAGTGCAGTAAAAAATCCTAAAAGTATTTTTTTTTTCCAAATAAACGTAGCTTGCTCTCTGACTCTAAATGTGAATTTTTCCTCCTGCAACTTCCTGAAAAATCAGTACAATGCCCTTTCTGTGCCTATATTTAGTGCATTTTTTAGTTATAATTTAAATCTTAAAAATTACCGCCCAATATTTTTTTCTCATGTTGTAATTTTATCTTTACATTTACAGTGTCTTATTGCGTGTTTTGAGTTTTATTTGTAACTTTGTGTAACCCTGCCTGGTCACTTTGCTGCCATTACACTTGAATTTCTCTGAAAAATGGACAATAAATAATATTTCTGCTCTATTCTTCACATCTTTCTCTGCTTTGCAGATCCAGCAGGAACATTTACCCGACTGTACCTTGATCCACCTCTGACTTCAACACTATCAAAACTACAATCCTGTAGATAAAAATATTAAATAAATATGATCGGTTTTGTTCTTTCAGTGGGAAACAAAAGTATTTCAAGATATTTTTAGCACTTGAAAGTCTTTGGTACTTAAAAATATTAGGCGTGATGAAAAAAGAAGCAGCATTTAGGAGCTGGGAATTGACACGGTGCTTTTCGGAGCGCTTTGAAGGCAGAAGTGGGAGAAAATTGTGGCTTTCATCTCCAGCAGGATGCCGTCCCTTTGTTCTCTCCTCCACTATCCCCCAGTGGAAAGGTGACATTTCATTCCTGCATTATGTATCACCAGGGATGATGCTATTTTTGCTAAGAAGCAAAGTATGAAATTTAGAGCAAACTTATCTGAACGTCTCCAAAGACCTGCAGGTAATGCATCACGACCGGTAAATACGAGTAGGTTTACAAATGCATTTGTAAATAAAACATACACTTAAAACTAAATTATTTAACTATTCTGTAGAGTACAGCAGAAGAGAAACTCAATAAATCGATTTATACTAATTATTTACAGTAGAAGAAATCTTTAAAAAGTTTAAATTAAAGCAGATTGTAATTTACGAAGCGTAATGAAGCTTCACCACTTTGATTGGTCAATTCCCAAATGAACTGAGATAATAACAGGTTTTAAATAATGGACTGAGAAGAAATGCACAGGAAAATTGACTGTTGAGGGACAGACTGTCTAATTAAAGTAATCTCAATAAAAACATGGGTGGGATAATAACAACCTGTCGGTTCACAGGGTTTGAAATATAAGAATAAACATTTATATGGAACATGCTGACTGGAAAAATTCATTTTCTGTCTTTACATAAGTGAAAATTTAAAGTTCAGGTTTAAAATAAGATACAGCTTACAGTATTTTTTTTTAAACAAGGCTTTGAATAAAGCAAAAAAAGGTAAAATATGATTAATCTTTTAAATGTTAATTCCATCATTTTTCATGTAAAAAAAATGTATATATTAAAAACACAAATAAAAAACATTATAAAATAATCCTAAGTTATAAATAAAATACAATTATAAAATTTAAATGACTTTCCAAAAACAAAATAAGTAAAAAAAGAAATTTTTTTTTTCTATAAAATTTCAGAAATTAATCTAAAACTTTTTGGGTATTTTCTAGCGAATGGCAGATTTTTCAAGCTCAGCTGTTTCCAAGGTTTTTCTCAAAATTTTCTGATTTTTTTCTGGAAAATTTTCAACTTTTGAAAGACAGGATTGTTGAGAGAAACCCAGGAATTCAGAGAATAATCTCATAAACTTTGGTCTTTAAAACTCAGAAATATCCACGTTTTTTCTACCGTAGGGAATTTATAATTGAACTGCAGAAAAATGTAGACAATATTTGGAAATTTCTGAGTTTGAAAAGTTGAAAACCTGTAAGAAGAAACTGAAATTTTGAACTTTTCTAGAAAAAACAAGAACAAGTCGAAAATTTGCGAGAGAAAAACTGAGATTAATTTCAGAATTTCTCTAGAAAAATCTTGGAGATTTCTGTTTTAATAATGAAAAGCTTCAAAGTTTTTTGTCGTCTCAAAGAATTTTGAGATTATTCTCACCATTTCTGAGTTTCTTTGAGAAAAATTTTGATTTTTAAAACTCAGAAGTTCACAAGGCTTTTCTAGGAAATTTCTGATTTCAATCTCAGAATTTCTGATTTCACCCCCTCATCTAAAATGGCTCCAAAACGCCATTGTACGTGTTTTATTTTGAAGATTTATTTTATATGAATATTCAGTATTAGCGTAAGATTGATTTCCTTTTTTACAGAATAAAGTATTTCAGCTACACACAGATTAGTAATCCCACGTTAATCTGTCGGTCGACAATAATATTCACTGCTGTACTCTTCATATTATGTATTGATTTATACTTGATGCATTTTTTTTGGCATGTTTTATTGTTTTTACTTTTTAACTTTGATACTTTCAGTTTTTATACTTGCTGTAGCATTAATCTGGCACATGAATAAATCTGAATCGTAATTTTAATCTGCATGTCTCGGCATTTCTCTCACAGCTGTGGCAGGTGGCGCCTCGGTAGCCGCTGCTGGAGCAGTTGCAGTGGAAGTTTGTCCAGGACTGAGAGCATCTTCCTCCGTGTTCGCAGTGACTCGGCGAACACCTGCAGGGCAGAAAACAGAGAACGCACAAACGGCTCGGCTCAGTCTCCTTCAAAACTTCTTCCAACGTTTCTCACGGAGGTTCACACATCTTCATAACATCTGTTCTGATGAAGAGGAGTCAAGCAGGGGCCGTAATAAAATAACACAAAAAAAAAACATACATGAAATTTAAACAGGACCAGCTGGGTTGTTCTGAGATGTAACACCTTTCTGCCCATCTGCCGAGGGGATCCAAAGGTGCTGCTCGACACAAAATCTCTATCATTATGAAATAAATGTAATAAAAAATAGTAAGTTTTGCAGCAAGGATGGTCGTCTGTTTTAAAATAGTCTGTTGATTTTCTAAAATGATTTTTTTACTGGTATCTTTTCTCTTTTATTATTCTGGAAAGTACGATGGTGAATTAGGGCCATTCCAGACAGAAAAAAGGAGTAAATTTACACCAAAAAAAACCTCTGAAATTTTTGTACGACAAATAAAATTTTTCAATTTTAAAAGTTAAAAATGTACAAGAAAAACCTCAGAAATTATGAGGACTCGTAACTTTTACTGAAAAGCAGAAAAATTTCTGAGTTTGAAAAGTTGCAACTTGCTAGAAAAAAATGTCTGGGGTTTAAAAGTCAAATATTTGTCAGAAAAATCTGAGAAATTTTTAGATACATTTTGGAAATCTTCTACAAAAAACTCAGAAATTTATGGGTTTCAAAATTAAAAATTGTCCAAGTTCTTTTCTGGAGTCTTTCTGAGATTACTCTTTAAATATCAGTTTCTTCCAGCAAACCTTTGAGTCTTCAAACTTAGAAATTTCCAAGTTTTTTCTGGAAAATTTCTGAGATGAACCTAAAAATTTCTGAGTTTTTTTGGCAGAATGTTTTCCTTTAATTTTCATTCCGTCTACAACAGCCAAAAATGCCACCATAAGTGGATTCGGACTGAATGGGGACCAAAGTTACAACATTTGTTTCAGTTTCAGCTGCTGTGGTTCTCTTTCTCACTGCAGTGTCAAACAAACCAAACCCTTTCAAATTCTGTTCCCCTCCTCACCTGTGGGGGCGCTGTAACAAGAACTACTGAAAGAAACGACATAAAAACCTCTGATGACGACACTGAGTGCAACTTTCTTCTTTACGAAACGTAAACAAAAATGTCAAATTTTAGTGGTTGGAGGATTTTTCTTTTGGCTTTAGCAAAAGATAAGTCATGTTTCCCGCTAACGCTAGCTTAGCACATTTGTTTTGGTTGCATTTACCCAGAATGCATTTGAAAGATTTAAAAAACCTGAGAATGGAAAGGAGTTTCACCTTCCAGAAGAACAATAAGACAAAATAAACAGCTAAAGCTACAAGCAGATGGTTTTAATCAAAACATAGATCTGAACAATAACAGATAATTGGCTTCAGACCGAATAACTCTGAATAATACCTAAAATTAATTCAGAAAAGAAATTAAGGTTTTCACAATTTTTATGACAGAAATGTTAAAAGTTGGAGGAAGATGAATATTTTTGCGAGGCGCTGCATAGCGAGACACAAACACCAGACTCCAAACTTCTCAACTTTGTTTTATGTTTTATTTCAGAATCTGAGCTCAGCATGCTACTGGCGCTGCTGATTTCATTCCCTGCAGAGCCGTTTCTGAGCTGCTGCCATTACATCCAATTACGTGAGTCAGGTGCAAGGTAATATTTAAGTTTATTAGAGTGGGCTGTTGCAATTAATCACACTTTAGCTTCATGGTAACGACCTAATTTGCATAAGGAGTCTCTGACATACAGTTAAACTTTTATTTCTTATGTATTTTTATGTCATTTCACAACCACTTGTCGCACAAGCAAAGTTATTTACGTGTGATTTCAAATGTTTTTCTTATTAAATTGAAACACTGCAACTGCAGAATTGTGTTTATCACAAAGTGTTGCTCATACTTGTAACAGAAACTCTGCTGCGGAAAAATGTGTTTTGTTGTTGTTTGTTTTGCTTTTTTGAAACAAATGTAAATAATTGCTTTTAAATTTATCCAACCAAATGTAAAGAGCGAAGGGCCCAAAATGGTGGAAAGAAAAGCAGAACATGTGGGAGGAAATGGAAAAAGGTTCTGACGTTGAGGAGCGAAGGAGGAAACCAGGACTTTAAGTGGAACAGAGCAAAAATAGTGCTGGCACGTTTTCCTGCACTGCAGTTTTATGACCTTGATCTCTGATCAGAATTAACAATTTTCTTTTTTTTTATACATCAAATTTACTGAGCTTTTAATAAAAATATATAATTATTTTCTTTCAAATACCTTCTATCTTTTATTTTCTTTGTAGAAAAATGATCTCTGAGGTGAAAAACATGGTAACGTCATCAAAAACACACGTTGCAGTTTGTAAATGAAATAAAGTAATAAAATAAAATGTTTTGGAAAAACAAACTTTTTTGTGTTTGTGAGAGAACAGAACAAACTAATTCATCACATTTTTAGCTGTGAACTTGCAGAGAGTTTGAAAAATGAATCACAAAGAAACAGAAACAAAGTCGGATTTTTATTTGGAGATTTTTCTTAAAGGATCAAAATTCAGATGTTTTTCTTCTCACTTCAGGTCATTACAATTTAAAACAAATTAGAAATGGCCATTTTATTTTTCCTAAGCAATTCTCTTTTACTTTAGTTTAAGATAACACTATATATAACTCTAGAAAAAAATCTATTAAAATATTAGTTGTTTTTTGGCTGACATTTAATTAGCAGTGGCAGTGCATCAGACAACATGGCCAACAGTACTTGTAGAACCTTAAAAAACTGACAAATAATATTTATTCTAGTAAATATTATTCTATCAACTATTATGACAGATGCTGGAAATTGGGCGTGGGCATTTATTATTCATCGTGATCAGTTTTTCATT
This sequence comes from Poeciliopsis turrubarensis, assembly GCA_010277015.1. Classification (NCBI taxonomy): domain Eukaryota; kingdom Metazoa; phylum Chordata; class Actinopteri; order Cyprinodontiformes; family Poeciliidae; genus Poeciliopsis; species Poeciliopsis turrubarensis. The sequence goes on along the minus strand of VMRN01000145.1, from coordinate 303,063 downwards.
TATTGTTGTCACAATAAATTCCAATTAGTTATGTTTAAAGCCCCCAAAACTGCCCTTGTTGTCGGGATTGATAGATTTGAAAAAAAAATTTCCTACAGTTTGATCAATAAAAGAATCAATAAAATGTAGAAATACATTTTAAAATGACGTTACGGTGATAAGTACGTCTGTTGCAATAAGCAATAAATCAATTAATTGCAAATTAAAACAATCTAGATAATCACCATTTATTGTTTTTCTTACGTCTCTCTTTCATTCCAACTTACTGCTCTTGGAGGCCCCCTGGTGGTGTGGAGGCCATTGGCACGGCGGCTTACCTTGCATGTTCTTCTGTAATGTGAGCTTAAAGGGTGACGCGTGCAGTTTGTTTACCAAATAATAGTGTTTAAAAATAATAACAGATAAGTGGCTTCAGACCAAAAAACTCAAAAGAAAAACTGAAGATACAGGTGGAAAGAAAACGAGGAATATTCATATGAACGGAAGAATTATTTCCTTATCTGGTCTTTTCATATGAGGTTATATACATTAAGATAAATACAAGGTCAATTTCAAATTATTTGTCAAACGGGTTAAAAGTTGCTCAGCGTGAAGAAGTCTGAGAAACACTGATCTAGATTTATGCAAAATTTAGAAGATTAGAAACTAATTTGAATCAGTGTGTCCCGTCTTTAGGGTGATTAACTTTTCGCACGCGCCTCCATGACGCTGCAGTGTTAGAAAATAAAAACTTTCTGCTCAGGTTTGACTCTCTAATCTCTCCTGGATTACTGAGCTTCCAGATCTCCAGTCTTCTCAGTTTCTATCACCGCCTCCGGCTGAAACAGCGCAGCAGCTTTCCCGACAAGCTCACCGTCACTGGTGCATTCTGGGAAGACTTTAAGCTACAGCAGCCTGCTGAACAGAGAAATCAAGACAGGAGGGAAGACGTGCCTTTCTGTTTGAGTTTCTGCTGCTCCTGTTTAGGGATTCGTCGTCACGACTCTCTTTCATTCACAAAGTGGTTCAGCTCCACATGCAGGCCATTTAAAGTGCAGCTGACTCACCAAAAGACTCGTGAACTCACTTTTCCAGAGAACACATTTCCTGTTCCCTGTTAGGAAACAGGAAGCTGATTCCTAACAGCTTCCTGTAAGAGTCATGGCACCAGGAAGTCCATTTGTTGGGACAAACATTCAAGTTTAACTATTTTAAATGGTTAAACCATTTATTAGAATAAATCAGTAACTTTTTATATTAGAATATAAAGTTAAAAACAGACAATGTTGATTAGGAATCATGTCAAAGCAAAACTGTGCATTATTTTAACATTGAACCAAAAATTGCATTTTCCAGTGTCCACCTTGGTTGGAGTTTTTATACATAATAATTTTAACAATAATTTTTTAAAGAGTTTTAGAAATAAAGACCAAAACAGGAAAAATTTCATTTGTTTTCCAAAATTCCAGCATTAGTATAAATTAGTAGTAGGTTACCCATAAAGGTGACTCTACCAGAATATTATGGAAAGGTTTGTAAGCTTCTGAATGTGGAGAGACTAAAAACGAAGCAATAATTCTGGTAATTAAATGAACTAAAGGAAAAGTTCAGTTTGACTTCATGTCAGACGCCACATGTCTTTAAATAAAGTGAATATTGGAGTCAGCTCTACAATACATAAGTATTGGTTGTCAACCTTTGTTCTTATAACCTGCATGTTGTGCTGCCGTATTATTGTCTGAATCAGAGACCTGACAGTGACTCTCTGGAGAAACACAAAAAACAGGAAAAAACCTGAAGTTGCTCAAAGGACAACGTTTCTTGGAAAGCCCGAGAGAATCACTAAGATCTGAATTTCCAGCTTTTTTGACATTTTTATCCATAAAGCTTTGAGACAACCATTCAAAAACTTTCAATGGTTGTCTCACACTCTGAAGCTGTATTGGTTGCCATAGCAACTCAGAAACCCAAAATCACTCCTGCTTTGTTCTGCATGTCAACAACATGTTTGTGTGAAGCCCCTTTTCAATGTGTCAAACACTAAAGTGATGCTTAAGGGCTTTTCTAGTTGTGTAAATGTGAGGAAGAAGCAAAACAGCTTAGTTTGATTGTTTCCACATCATTAAATTGTTTCCACGTCAAATGGAGAGGAGCAGAGTTATGGTTTTTACATTTCAATTGTTCCCCAAAAGAGGAATGAAACGCTTAATTTTTCTACTGATTCCCGCATTTAGCAGCACATACTTTAAGATGATTAACCTCCAACGATTGGGAATTGTATTGGTGCACTGCAAAAACACAAAACCTTACCATGGAATTTGGTCTAGTTTTCAGTGCAAATATTTTAGTGTACTTGAAATAAGACAAATTAAAAATAATTGTGAGTTTCAAAATAACTTTTCAGTTTCAAAATGTTTTGTTCTTAAAAAATCTTTGTGGCACCAATTTAGCTCCATAGATTACGTCAACAATTCCTTAATATTGATGAAAAATACTAGTTCCACTGGCAACAAGCTCCTATTTTTTGCTGAAAACTTAACTTGTAGGTTAGTTTTGTCTTATTTTAAGCGTAATAAGATATTTGCACCAGAAATGAAACAAAATAATTGGTAAAACTTTGTGTTTTTGCAGTGTAGAACTTTTTGAAATCAATATAAAGAAATCATAGACCTAAAACAAGTTCTTACATCTTGCTGAAATGTCATTTGTAAGTTAGTTTCTAAAGTACAATAAGATATACTTGGTAAGATTTAGCATTTTTGCAGTGCAGTCCTTTAAAATGTAAGTTTATCCAAGTTAAGTTTAAATTGTCGTGTTCAATAAATGTAAATAAAAAAAGTTTCACCAACTTAATCTGATTAAAAATTAATTTCTTTAAGTTGGAGCTCCATTCTCCTTTTCAAGTGCACGCTAAGATATTTATACTAGAAACTAAACAAAAAAATACTTGGTAATATTTTGTGTTTTCGCAGTGTGTTCATCTGGAATCAGCACAGGGAAAACTGTTCAAACTTTAGCTTTACAAACCTGTCAATGATGCCACACATGTCAATCTTCAGGTCGCTGTAGTTTCCCGACCGTCTTTCTTGCACTTGTATCAAGTCGACTGTTTGGCCGTCCAACTTCAAGAGACGCATGCATCCCTGAAACCCCTGAATCGGGTTTCTGCAGCTCAACCCGCCGCTGTGAACAGGACAGCCTGAGGGCACAAACGCAAATGAGCTGGAAGGTAAGAGATACATGTGAGCAGGAAAAAAGGCATAAAATAGTGATGATCTGTAGGGTTTATCAACAAAGAGGTCAAACTAACTTTGTAGTTTCGGATTGAAAAAAAAGAATATTTCTGATATGAACCTTTAGCTGCGTTTCTATTGGTCATATAACTGAACAATTAAGAAATTTCACAATTGAATTTGCCTCATGAGAACACACCAGTGTCGAACAAAACTGTTGTTTTTTGATAAAAAGTTCTGAAGCGAGGATGAGGTGGGGAGTTTTGGCTGCATCAACAGCAGTTTATTCCGCAAAACTGCAAAGAAACTTTTTCAACAACCGGATGTTACCACTGGTGTCTTCTTTGTCGTTTCCTCCAGTAGTAACATCCAATTGTTGATCATGTGACTCAAGAGATGTGAAAAAAAATGTCCATTGTAGTTTTGGAAAACAAAACCATTTAAATATGGCTGAAAAGAAAAACCCTTATCCTTGGGTAAAAATGTTTTCACAAAAATCTTATTTTTTTTAAAACTTTCCATAAAGCAAATTTATTTTCGTAATTTCAATTGTGAAAATTTACATTTCAACTATTTTGTGAATTGCAGAACTATACTCATATTGTTGAGAAAGATTCGGGTTTCCTTCCAACTTTAAAATCACCAAAATGTAACTTCTGCCTACTTCTAATGGATTGCTTGCATTTTGAGGATCGTTTGTTGAGGATCCTCTTCAAAAAACTGTAAAATCAAGCCGATATTTTTCTCTCTCTGTTGCGTTTAATTCAAATTATGCAATAACTGTCTTATTTTATTAGCTGCTTTCCCTCAAACACTTTGCCTATTATCTCTGCCTGTGGGATGTGTTTTTTGTTAGAGTCCTCTCTGCCTCCAGGCACAAGAAGAGTCTTATCCTGTGAAAAAAAATCAGCTACTTGTATTATCCTTCAGAGATTTACGCTTTAGGTTAATCCTAGATGATGACACAGAGTGGCCAAATACAGCGAATTCGCTGCAGGCTCTGCGCTGCTCCAGTTAAAGACGAGCTGTCAGGAACACAGTTCAGCTCGTGAAAACAGAAGAAGAAGAGCTGAATAAGATGACACACTGCTCTGTGTCACTTTCAATTTTAGAAACGTAGAAGAAGAAAAAAGAGAAAAATGGTGAATTTCAAAAGGGACATGTTCCATTGAGTTGGGTGGGAAATAAAAACCTCTTCATTTATGATTTATGAGTTAAATGATGGTCCAAATACGTACAGCATGTTTACCAGCTGTAAATAATTGCAACTCCTCCCAGGTTAATCAATAACTGTGCAACACTTAAAGTACGTTATTATCCATTTGGCTGCCTATCAAATAAATATTGATAAACTGTAACTTAGAGTCTCATACGCCCCTTCGAAACCACTGCACTCATTCATAAAGGTGTGTAAAACATTGACGTAATGTTCAGTAATCATTAATTCGGTGGAAAGAATGAAGTGCAATCTTATAGTATGGACCCGTCGCATGTTATTGTTTCCATCAGGAAATCTGGCAGTTGGGCACAACGCTGGAGAGCAAAAAGCCGATTCTTTTGCATGCTATCTGTAGCCGTGTTGCTGCGGTAGAACAACTCTGTTAATTAAACGAAACCCGGAGATGTAGGTATTATTCATTTTGTGCTTCACTCCTCAGAAAAGTAAAAATAACGCAGAAACATTTTTAAAGAATAACTGAAAAACATTTTTTTCCCCTCACTCGCTGTTTTGGCTATGCTACACACAGACCTGTTGCTATAGTAACTGACAACAACGCCACCGTGCCTATTTGTCAAGAAAGCACTCAAACATTTCCCACACAAAGAACAGAACATTCGACACGTTACAGTTTAATGTTTTCAGCTTCAGTTTTGCAATTATTAATAAGTGATAGCTGTGGTAGATTAGCTAACACTGCTAATAGCTAAGCTAACACAGGGATGGTGGATTAGCTATCTTAAACGTCTGCTGTACCTATGATCTGTCAGACCTGATGTGCGGGTCGCCTTTTAATTTAATTCATTTTGTAACTCAAACAAAGCACACCAAATTCCACACCACATCTATATGTCAAGGTTGTCATAGTCAAGCTAGCATAACTAGCAAAACACTGACTTGTTATTTTGTGTGCAACATTTTACTCTGTAATTTTCTCATACGGGGACATGTGCAGTGACTTAATGTGCTAGAAAAACTAAAGAGAACAGTAAATGGAAAATGGTTTAACCCAATAATTGCATCACAACAAAAAGCAGCACAACAGCATCTGTAGATTTTCATGCTTCATGTCGCTGCTGTGCAAAAACGTCTTTCTGAAAGAGTTTATCTTGGTTTTGGCTCTGCTATCAACATCTTCCGTTAATCTGCACCAAATCAGATAAAACATGTTTTTTTTCTGTATGAGGTTTTAATTTTGACTTTTGTTCCCTCAGTAAACAAAAGTAGGAGAAGTTGTTGGAGTGCGATGCGTTAAACTAGGACCAAACGGAGAAAAAGAAATTGCAAAAAGCCTGACTCACTCCAACCTATAAAAGATAATTGTATCTGCAGTACAGGCTTACATTTTAACCAGAGTCAGCAGTTTTGCCATCTTACACACTGAAATACTTCTGTATAAAACATAAAAGAGATGTTTTTTAGCCTCTTCGAGTCTGTAAAATGCATTAAATAGCAAACATTAATCAGATCTGTGATGTTTTGGCTCTGACCGCCAAAGAAGAGCTGACTGTCTGCTGCGGGAAGAAGAGGGATGCTGGTGTGAGCCGTGGCTCCTTCGTCTCTGTCCACCGTGATGCTCAGGCGGTTTTCCATCGAGTTCAGCGCCACAGAATGCCACTGGCCGTCATTCAGACCAGCACCTGAACGTACGCACACAGACAGAAACAAGTCACACTTCTGCACCAGATCTTCATCCATTACTGTCACATACCTGTGTAATTTAGCTTTTTACTCAATAAAATGATGCTGTTTATACATATCTAACTGCATAGGAATAATTTATACTTTGAAATGTAGCCACGAATATTTACTTTAAGGAACTATAACTATCATTGCTACAGGTCTTACTGTTTTCTGTTAAACTCTTCTGGAGTGCAGACATGTCACTGTCTCTTTCTACCAAAAACTTGATGATAAAAATCTTCAGTCTGGTGTTTTAGTCTCAACTAGTGCTTGTTTTGATGGACAGGTTTGCCAACAAAAACTTCATAAGTTCATTATTTGTTGATTCTGTTGTTTTTGCATTTAGGATTTAGCACAAAACTTTGTTGATATGACACTAATGTTGAAAAAAAAATTACAATTGCAATGTTTCCATTAAATGAGAAACAAAATTAAAATCATACATAAATAAGTTTAATCACACAATAAATAGTTAAACATTGTTGTCCTACTACTTCCTGTCTTGTTCTTTGTCATTTTCACCAGTAGTAACATCTGGTTGCACGTTTTTTGGTTACACTATTTTTGATGCAGCGAAAAAACCTCTTATCGAAAAACCAGTTGTTTTTCTAAATTATTGTGTTACCATGAAGCAAATTTATTTTTGTATTTCCAATCTGTGCAATGTTGAGATCAGTAGCTGCATTTCCATTGCAACTGTGAGCAAAACTTCGCCCACTAATGTTGAAAAAATTAAATTTCATAACTGTGGTGTTTCCATTAAATAAGAGGCATAATTAAAATCACATGTGAATAAGTTTGTTCACACAATGAGTCACTGAAAAACACAATGCACCGTTGTTGCGTTTTGAAACAAGTCACAAGACTTCCTGTCGTATTTTTTGTCGTTTCTGGCAGTAGTAACATCCGGTTGTGTTTACATTGGAGTTTTGCAAAATACACACATTTTGATGTGAGCAAAAGTTTGTGAATGTGAATTTCTCCAAAACTGGTGTGTTTTTATCAAGTGAGTTTATTGTCATGGTTCCAATTGGTGCAACTTTTTGGTCATTGATTGGAAACAAAACTACCATGAAAATTCCCTCAGTTTGTTGTAAGCCTGACATTGAAGCCAAATGAAGCTGACAGGATCCTGACTTACCGGTGCTGAGCTCCAGGAGAGTATTTCCCCCTTTACTGATCTGAAGGCGAAGCCTGGCTTCACTGACATACAGGAAGACTGAGCCGTCCTGCTGCTGGAGGTCAAAGGTCAGTAGCAGCCCTGCCTTGTTCCACGTCCTGAACTGTAGCGCTATGGAAACGACCCCTGACAGCCATGATGTCAGGACAGGCAGCTGGAGGAAGCTGTGAGAGTCGGTGAACGTCACGGCGACAAAAACCGGCTCGCTGCAAGAAAAGGTCAGGTTGCCCTGCAGAAAGACGAGACGGGGAAACGACTGTGAAGCAGATGATGAACATAAATATTCATCAGCGTAATCAGTCTGACTGCATGTCACAGAGGCCTCATCTCGGAGAAATGACACCTGTACCGCCATATTGATATTAGCGTCAATTAAAAACATGAAGGTTATGCACAAATCTCAGGAAACATTCTTTCCCAAATCTCCATAAACTATTACAGAAACCAGAGAGTCATGCCTGAGGCGCTTTAAAATGCTTTAAAAATAAATTTCAGAGTTCACATCATATCTAGAATAAGTAATAAACTTCCGCCTGTTTTGTTTCCTTCCTTGCTGCATCCTTTGCTTTAGGCTTCGATGATAATGAAGGAGAATATGATGACATTAAAGAGGCTGATGATGATGGTGAGTATAAATAAAAAAACTAAATAATAATCATGATGATGATAATGTTCAAGGCTCTGACCGTTAGCATAAAAATGAAAGATGGCACCAGATACTGTTAAGCTAGTCCAGAGTTTTAGATCATGATTTTATATAAAAAAAAAAAAAAAAAAAAAAAAAACCCCCACAAAACATCACACCAAACCAGGGGTGTCCAAGCTGTGGCCCAAGGGCCATTTTTGGCCCTCGTACAATTTTTTGTGGCCCCAACTGCAGCTCAAGAATATGTTTATTGAACCTTTTATTTCTAATCATGGTAAAATTATAACCATAATTTTATTACAATGATAAACATAAAAAAATACATATTTTTAGACTTTTAAATAAGTGGAACCACAGTTCATTTGTTTGCTTTTAATGAAATGTGAAATTTTATCTAATTTATTAAACTCAGCAAACAATAACAAGGGTTATCTGTTATCATAACAGAATAAATTATTTCAACCGATCCTAGAACAATTTGAAAACAAAATGGCTTTTTAAAAAATAAAACAAAACCGTTTTAAACGTTTAGATTTACAATGAAAAATGTAAAATAACAAACTACTTTGATTGACTTTTGGTGTTTGGGTTTTTTTCTTGCACTAAATGAAATGGATAAAAATGTAATTTGTAATTTAAGGACAGATAAATTCATGATATAAATTTCTGAGCATTTTGATCCATAACATGACATTACATAGCAAAACATAAAACAGGTCAAATAATTTTCAGTTTACAGTTGGCTTAGCCTGGAAGATAATATAAAAGTGTAACAAATATTTTCACCCCTAAATGTTTTCAATGGATCTGGTTGCTTTTAGGATTCAAATGTTATTAATTATTACATTATTTAATTAGCAAAATGTGCAATTTCATAACTTTTGAAGGAAATCTGAAAATGAAACACTGCATTTGTGTTTATTCCAATGAGAGTTAGGTCATCCCTAAATAGGGAATCGTAATAAGGAAGTGTGGCCGTCTGAACAACGTAAACAAAAGATTAAACCGATGTTAAAACCAACAGAGTAACTCACCAGTGCAGTGACCTGTGGGCTGTTCTGTCTGGCCAGTTTGATCAAATTAAGGTCGTTGAATAAAAGGTTTTCCAGGCATCCATGGAAGTTCCTGTTGGGCAGGATTGGAGTTTGGAGTCCGTGGCTCTGGACAGCTGCCACACTAAGCTGAAAAAAACATTAAAAAACTTACAAAATGTCACTCGGTTTCACAAAGTTTCTAAAAATTCAATCTTTGAACATTATTTGCTGCTTTAAATTTTATGTAGAATATATTGAAGTTGAGGATTAGAAAAATATTACTGAAAATGTTAAAAATAAATACATTTCCCATCAGTTCAGGTGGATTTTATCTGACGTATTTTCATCAGATGGACATTTTTGGTTTGACTTAGATCAAAGCAAAAGAAATGTAATGCTATAAAACACATTAAAGGTTTAAGCCCAGTAATAATAGAGCTTAAACTATTTTTTTCCTCTGTTTTGTTGCTGCTACGCCTGTCACAGTAACAAATTTCCCTGCATGATAAATTGTCCCAGAAACTATTGCGATAAACAATAATATTGTCATTTTGAGACCATTTTCATTTCACTACTACAATAATAATGGTATATTAATGCAGGTACACCGTCTCAAAGATAAAAAACAACAACTTTAATTTATAAAGAATATTTAACAGTGGAAATAGAAAACATTTTAAATATCCAAAATAGTAACTAAAACTAAAATAGCTTTTCAAATATTAATGATTCAGTTTTGACAGGGAAAACAGGCAAAAGAGGCAGGTAGTGCAAACTGACTATATTATTCAAAGTAGCTGCTCTTCAGCAATACCAGAAGAGAGAGAATATCTCTGACGATTGTTGTCCACATGGAAACCATTGATCTCTTTTTAATTTATTGTGCAATTAATTGAATTATTGCTTCAAAGTGTCAATTGTTCTGCAAAATGGAATGCACTTTCAGGTGCAACAAACACTTACATGGTTTTATGTGAGGCAGTAGTTGATTTTTGACTTATTACAGTTATTCTCCTGCTTTGTATGTGAATAAACAGTAATAACAGAAACACACTTGGCTTCAGTCGCTCTCTGTTTGGATGTAATGAAGTCCTTGCAGGTTCTGTTAGACTAAAGCTGCGGACGCCGTCACATGTTAATGGTGAGCGTATACAAAATGCATAATGTAGGTGACGGGCAGGGGCAAATCTGACTGGCTATCAAACATAATGAAAACTGTGTTCCTATACTTTAACACCATCTGTGATGCAGCAGCTGCTGCTTTTTCTGCTTCGTCCTTAATATGAAACAATCGCTGACCTCTATACTACGGCTTGATGTTTACCAGGAACATCATTCAAAAGATTTCTGTGACCCAAAGTCCAGTTTCAACACTTATTATAAATTATTCTCATTAATATTAATCAGCACTTACCGATTTTACTTATGTTCATGTGCTGCTTGCATTAACATAATTAGGTTCTTATATAAATGATGTGACTTTAAGTAAATGCCACTTTGCCTTATCTGACGATGTCCTATAAAGTTTCATCTCCAACTATTTTTGTTGAGTGACTTTCGTGATTTAATGTTGCAATATTAAAATGTAAAGACGCCCTGAAGAAAATTAAGTACATTTACTATAAATGTTACTGAAATGATCCAGTAATGTTTCATCTCACATTACATTGTGCAGAAGCTCTGTCTGCACGAATGAATTTTCATTCACTTTAACATTTCTAATACTTTTCGAGATTATGTTTTTATCCACATACAAATTATAGAAATCCAAATATGGTTTGAAACACGTTGATGCAATTACTAAACAAAAAGCTGAAAAAGAGAAAATTAAATTATGGAACGATGAAAGCATGAATTTAGGACAGTTTTCAATAAATTGATCCAAAAGAAAATATTTGAAGGTTTTAATCATAGACAACTTGAAATTATCTTGTATCTTTTGGTTTTGGATCGTTTTTCTCCTGTTGTCTTTCTTGTTTACTGACTCTGATAAGTTTATTTTATATATTTTAACTCTTTATGAAGCGGTAATTAAGTTTGATTTGCTCATTTGACTGAATAAATAAAAAAATCAATAAACTAATCCAACTAAGTTAATTCATCTTTGATCGCTTATTGAGAGTTAAACTTTTAGAAACAAATTTTCTGTCATAATAAAGCAGGAAATTGTAATTTTTTCTCTTTTTGTATTCATAAATGGATTGAATTTACTAATTATACTGGCCACATAAAAAACGTAACTGTTTTTACATCCACCCTTAAACCCTCACAAATATTCAGATTTAAATTGATTCTTTGTTGATTCCAAGTATTTAAAATAAGGGGTTTGATAATCTGAAAATAGTCGTAATTTCTAATAAATCTGCACTGTAAATAGTTCTGCGTCGTACCGTGTGAATGTGCCAGTGGCTGAGCTCGGCCGGGACGTGAACCTGCTGCATGCTTTTATCCACCGTCAGGTTGAGGTGAGAGCCGAGCCGCTCCAGCTTCACGTGATGCCAGTGTTGGTCGTCCAGCAGACTCCCAAGAGAAACCAGAAGTTTGCCCCCAGAACCTGAACTCACATCTGCAAAGAAAAGCTTGTCAAGTTAAACAGAAGATTGACTAATGATAAAGCACCGAATCCGCAGCCTACTGTAAAAACTGTTTTAAAATTCACATTTTACATGTTTGCATGTCCATTTGGGTGTCTACTGCTACTTTTATTTAATAATTTTTTTTTATTCACCAATTTGTGTATAATTTGGTGAATAAAATATAACAAAAGCAAAAGAGATATTGAGCTACAAAATAAATAACTTCCTCAAAAGTTACTTATGAGTTAGAAGTAGAAAAGAGAGCAAGAGAAAGAAAGTAAGTAAACAGATAAATAAATAAACTTAATTAAATACATGTTTGGTGTCTGAATAATGATTCTTTTCAAAAACCTCCAGCGTAAAGTAACGTCAAAAATCAGCCGGCTTGTAACCTAGCAACCCCAGCCAAGCCCAGCCTGTAACCAAGCAACCCCAGCCCGTCACCTAGCAACCCAAGCTGAGTAACCAAAGGTTAAAAAGCTTCAATTGTAATTTCAATAGAAATATTAAGAGTTTGTGTGATTTCATCCGGGAGGAAGATAAATCTTTACTGCATGAAACGTCTACATAATGTTCCAGAAATAATACCGCTTCATACTCAGCTCTATGTTTCTTTCAGTCTGAGTATATTTTTAATAACTGCACAGTATTTTTCTGTTTTTTATTTTACAACCTTGTCAATTTTGTCCAACTGATTAACTTTCTGTCTTAAATTTTAAACTTTTCTACACGACTTCACTGCAAAAACACAAAATCTTACCAAGTAATTTTAACAAATATTTCATTACACTTGAAATAAGACAAAACTTATAAATAACTCTTTAGTAAAAAATATAAGAGCTTGTTTTAAGGAAATAGTTCCTTATCGTTGCTGAAAAAGCTCTAGTTCCATTTCTCAGATTATTTCATGGATCTTTTTCCATGTTTTAAGTGGAATAATCTGCTACTGGAACAAGTACATTTTTTATCAGCATTAAGCCTTTATTGACTTAAAACAATCGCTTATCTTGCTGAAAAGTTACTTTTGAGTTAGTTTTGTTTTATTTCAAGTGTTAACATATTTTCACTAGAAACTAGACCAGAATTACTTGGTACAATCTTCAGTTTTTGCAGTGAATTTGCTGCTGATGCACCTGAATCTTCCTATTGAGGGAAAATAACTGATATTCCTACTTTACTCTTTTCTCTATTGCAGAAAAGTACAACACAGTGGAAGTTTGACTCCGGGCTCCTCTTAAACTCTTATGCAGCTGTTTACAAAGAAAATTCCTGGAGGCTCCTAATAAATCACCAAAGACAAAGTGTGATAGAACAGACAATTGTGTCAGTAATAGCCACAGTCCATTGTCTCCTACTTTATTTGCTAACTAGCTCAGCTAAGGGAGAATCATTCCAGTATCACTGCCTGGATGCCCTGTGGGATGGTCTGGTTGAAGCTTTTGTTGCTTTGAGTTGAGAATAAAAGTGATTTCTGTTGCCGTTACGCATTAATATTCAGCGGTTTTATTTCTTCAAAGCACAGCCAGGAACCACAGCATGTCCTTAATGTTGGGAATGCAGAGAAGAAAGTCAATTACTTAACAAGCGGCTGGACCCACGCGCTGCTCTGATCCCATCCTAATTTAGTCAGCAATACTTAACATCGTTTGTCAGTGGAGGAAAGCGCCAGAGGAGGACACAGTCGCTCGAAGTGCACTCACCGCTGCGCGTTACGGCTTCCCAGAGAAAAATCACAATTGAACTTAATCATAGAGCAGCAGGCTGCACTAAAGTCATCTGGCATTTTGATAAATGTGAGGGGGAAATAAGGTGATTTTAAAAACATGGACATAAATCTTAATGAGTGACTCAATTTACTCCAACTGCTCAGTCACCCACAAGCTGTGAGGAAAGGTCTAACTACTATATTTATTTGTTTGTGTGCCTGTCTGCTAATTATAACTTGACATTTGTTGTGTTTTCACTGAGCCATTAATTTATGCAAATTTGTGTTATGGACCAAAATATATCTTCTCCTGCTGAGTTTTGTGTTGTGGTTTTATATGGCTCGGTTGCACAGTTAGCTACATTTTCCTCAACTAGCTTGAGATCCGCATGATACGACAGCTATAAGTAGATCTACTGCATTTAAAAATGTGCACAAAACTTTGTTCTTATTCCGCCATGTTGGAAAAACACAATTTTGCAATTGCAATGTTTCCATCAAACAAGAAATGCAATTACAATCACACATGAATAAGTTTGTTCGCTTAATGATGAGTCATTTAAAAAAAGAAAAATGGCACGCCACCACCTGAAGTGTTTTCAATTGTAGTTTTACAAAATAAACTAATTTTGATACGGTCAAAAAAAACCCCCAAAAAACCAAATCTCATCCTAATGGAAAAAGATTTTATTGAAACATTTGTTTTTTCAAAATAGTTTGGTTTCCATTAAAAAAATATCCTCATTTCCATAACAAATGTGCTCTAACCTTTGTGAATATTCCACAAAGTCAACAAAACACAATTTGGTGTTTCCATTAAATAAGAAACATGATTAAAAGCAGAAGTGAATCAGTTTTTTCACATGATGACTCATTAAAAAATGTACCATGCTATCATCCTCCAACCATTTCCTGTCGTCTTCTTCATGGTTTCTAACAGTAGTAACATCCTGTTGTTGATCATGTGACTCGTGTGAAAAAGGTGTCCCATCACAGTTTGGATGTGGACCAAAAAAAAAAAAACCCACATCATCCTAGTGCACAAACTTCATCGAAAAACAAGTTTTTGCAGACTGGTAGGGTTTCCGTTAATTGAATTTATTTGCAAAATGTCGCTATGACCCGGTCAATGGAAGCGCAGCTTGTGCTGAAGACAGCAGAGCGACCAGCAGAGTCGGGTTGGGAATGTGAAAGATAAGCCAGAGGAGCCTCAGAGAATATCTCACGCTCTCCTACGGAGATAATACGCTTTAACCTCTGGGTATTATCTTCACTCCGTTAGTTTGATCTCCTCCTTTCTTCTTTAATCTTCTGTCATCTTTTCCTTTATGTCCCTCTCTTCTCTCCTCTGCCAACAGCTGACTGTGGAGGGGCCTGCTGTGGCTCAGAGTGAATGCTCGAAGCTATTGATCTAAATTACACAGTCTGCAAACTCCTGGGAGAATCATATGGTGGGAGGAAGTTTGGTGCAGCTGTGAGAAAGAGAAGATTTTCAAAGAGCATACAATTTAAAAAGGGAAATCAGTGAATGCAGAACGAAAACGGTAAGGTCAAAAAAGTACAACTGTATGAGTCGTCTGTGATGAAGGAGGTTGTATGGCTGCTAAGCTAGTTTAGATTCTGATTGCTAACCCCAAACTTTGTTTGATTTTCAGAAAAGTCTTTAAATTTCTCCAAATGTTTACAGAAATCTGAGAGGGTTGTTGTTTTCAGTAGCTAAGTTTCCTACTGAATAATAACTGGAATTACGAAAATAAATCTGCTCAATGGAAAAATGTAAATTCTGAAAAAACTCAAAATTTACTTCTAGGAGGAAGTGGTTGGTTGTGTCAAAGGTAAAATACTTTTTCACATCACAAGTCACATGACCATGAACCTTCAGAGCCACATAAAGACAGCTACAAAGTCGGCCTTCTGTCACCTGAAGATCATTTAAAGGACTAGATGACTAATGAGAGAAACTCATCCATGTGTTTATGTTTGGTTGCATTAATTACTGCAATAGTGTCTTCACAGGTCCGATTTAAAAAACTTCAGCTGATCCAGAGCGCTGCTGCTGACGTTCTGACTAAAACCAGGAAGTTAGAGCACATCACCCAGTAACACTGGGAGTATAGACTTTAAAATACTGCTGTCAGATTACAAATCACTAAAAGGTGTACCAACAACAAACTTCCAGAAAACTGCAAAACGGCCGAAACACTGAGTTCCTTTAAATCCAAACTAAAACCCACTGGGTTAGAATAAAACATAAGAAATGAGACATTGATCAGCATCTATGATGTAAAGCACTTTAAAAGAAAATTTGATTGATTGATGGCAGTGAAATCTACCAACTTCCCAAAAACCAAACTGTGTGATATTTTCTTTGAGCTACGAGAGAATTATGAATAAACAAGCAGCATAGAGAGGTTACAGGCAAGACAGGAAGAAGCTCAATTCCCCCGAGTTTCTTCAAAATTGGATCAGCTCTAACTGAGATCAGATCTGACAAACAGCGTTCGGATAAAACTGCTTCCGACAGCTCGCCTCTTTTTATTTAAGGAACGAAACTCGCAGAAGGTATTAAATCCCATCTATGGATCTGAGAACAGGGACGCTCTGCATAATTGCTGTTCAGTTTAGGCATTTAACTGACATTTGCTCAGTTATGAACAATGAATGAATAATGACTGAACAGAGACGGAGCGTCTGCAGACGAGAACTTCCAGATTATTTGAATTCAAATATTCAAAATTTGATCCGTCCTTCATCACGTCTTCAACAAAAACCTTGAATACTGATTACAGTTTTCACCCCAAAGGAAGAAACTCACAGTAGGTTGTTGCATTATTAGACATAACAGGCAAAAGAACAGTCTGCATAAACTTTATAGAATGATTGCTGCAAAGCAAAAAGTAATTATATCACCCAGTTGTTAATTGGACAGTTTGGTTACATGACTCAAAATCTAGCAATAATAAATAAAAACATCTAATAATTAGGGCAGCATATCAGGATTATTGCGGGAAAAAAAATAAAAGAAGAAAAAATTAATTTATTAATCTTTAAATGTTCTTTTAAAAAAAGGAGTTTGAAAGGTTGAAACTTTGCGAGAAAAAAACTAGGAATATTTTTTCACAAGTTTTTATGTCTTTTCTTGCAAATTTTCAACTCATAACTTAAAAAAAGAACTTTTTTTTTTATTTTTCCTTCTGAAGTTTAAACTTGTCAAACTCAGATTTAAAAAAGTTTTCTAGAAAATTTCTGAGATTAAGCTGAAAATGTTTAATTTTTTTCCCCTCACAAATGTTCAACTTTTCACTCAGAAAATTATTTTAAAGGAAATTTCCTCCTCCTTTGGTTTTCATCCATCTATTGTGGCCCTAACTACAATAATGATCAATATATCAAATATATATTTAATGATTTTGATGAGCCTCTTCTAATGAGGAAACTAAAAAACACCTGACAGGATGGGAAAAAGGAAACCGTCACTACTGAATGATTTCAGTTGTAAAATAGACAATAAAAGGCTGAGTGTAAATAAATGACCTGCTGAGGTCGGTACCTTGCTGGTGGTAGAGCAGCAGCTTTCCTCTCTCCAGCGCCAGGTTAAGGCTGTGATCCCTCTGTCCCTTTGCGTGAAGCAGCGTTCCTGAATTCTTCAAGGTCTTAAACTTCAGAGAAATGCTTTCCCTCGCTGTCCAGCTCGTTCTGGCACTCAGTCTGCAGACAAGGCTGCTTCTCCCATCAAAACGTGCCACCTCAGAGGCTGCGAAACACAGCAACGCAGCTTTAAAGGTTTGATTCTTTACTATTTAAATCACATTAAATACAACAAATTATGTAGATGGTAGAACATGAATTCAAACACAGATGGTGCAACTTCAGTTGCAAAAGTTAATTACCAACAATAATTTAATTGAAGAGTTCAATAATGAAAAATAAAGAAGAATTTGTGAGTGTTTTTGCAAAATGTTTTCAGGCGTTATGCACCAGTTGGTAGATATTTTCTGCCACTCTTCCTCTGCTCCAGCCAAGCTCTTAAAACTTGTATGAGTCCTTCTGTGGACAGCTGACTTCAGCTCTTATCAAAGATTTCCAATAGAGCTCAGCAGCTTGATTTGTGCCAAATGTTTCCCTGGTTTAAGACCAAACAGCTTTTCCTTTGTTTCTGCTTCACAAAAAACATCCTGGTACTTTTTATGAGTCATCATTCCTTAAATTTATTATCAGGAACAACATCATCACCTCCACCATGTTTTAGAGAGCAATATTCAAAGTATAGATGCATTTTTTTCCCCCACAATTCAAGAGAAACAAGACATCTTGGCACTGAGACTCCAAGCTGCAGACCAATCTGTGTATTGCTGCATCAATGCGTGTGGATCTGTGAGGGGAGTTGGGGCTGTAATATCAAACACTTCCCAGGTAGAATTTGAGAACTTATAAATATCATTCAGTAGCAAGCTGCTGAATTTGTATCTCTTTTTCTAGAACATAAAAATAAAATAAACCCTCACTTTTCATTCAGTTTTGATCTAAAACTGAATTTCTGCGCCGTTGTCTTTGTGCCGCCGATTTGAATGTGCAGTGAAACTGGTGCGAGTGCATAGATCTATAACTAGTGATGTTAAGCGTCTATATTTAAACTCGGTTGCTAAATATGCATCTGACACACGCTCCACTATGACATTGCAGCTTCCTAGGTATGGAACACCAAAAGAGGCAAAAATATTGAAAAATTGTATGCGTCTTTCACACATGTTAACATGCAAATGACTGCATTTGTGTGTAAATCAGAGTTTCAAATTATATTATATAGATTTGTTGTGACTTTTTGTCTAATTCATTTAGTCTTAGTTTTTAGTGTGTTTGCTAGTTTTTATTAGTTATTATGGAGTGCCATAATTTGCCAACAGCTGACATAAACCGCTTCAGTGGGAAAAAAAACAATTTCACATCAAATTGGAACATTATTATGGCATAGTATGTCTATTATTTTAGTATATTTTAGTTTATGAACACACAATAGAGTTCCAGTTAATTCTAGTTTTTCCCAATTAATTATTGTTATTATTTATTTCAGCTAATAAAAATGTTTTCTCATTTTCATTTTTTGTTATTTTATTAGTTTTAGTTTACAACCTTTGTGTAAATAAATTACATTTCAGGCCAATCACAGACGGATCGTTTCCATCCAATCGTTTCTATCCAATCTTTCCAATCACAACTTGGTTGTGATTGGAAAGAACCAATCACAACCAAGAAGCCAAAATACTCCAGGAAGTGGAAGAAATACGCAAAGAAACGGTAGCATTTAAGACAAACACAACATGAATTTTGAAACCTAATAATTTGTAGATAAGCAAACAAACAGCATCCTATAGTAACTGTAACCACACTCACTGTATCTGCAGCCATATATTTCCAGTCGGAGTCCGATCCGCCCGGTGGGGTTCCAGTCCAGTGGGATCAGGCGAAGGTAGCGGGCGATCACTGGCTGATCAAGTTTGTACTGGACCACAGAGTCCGCGTTGCTGTTACCTGGAAACGCCTGAAGCAACACAACCAGATGTTAGTTTTTACACACAACTTGGATGTTGTAGCAATTTTGGATTTTCCATCAGCCTGTTGATATGAGCCCTGCGCGCCAGTTTATGTTTCGGCTGTTGGAAGCTAGCTAGCTAATGAGCCACCAGGCAACTAAGGTCAGGGGAAAATTTAATATGCCGATAGATTTTTTGCTATATCACGATACACAATATATAAGACAATATTCTTAAATGAGCTCCAATGTTATTTTAAACTCCAGATCAATTGCAGCATAATTTTACCAATGCACGTTCTGCCCCCATCTTCCTGCTAGACTTAAATGTAAGCTCATATAAAAAGGGATTCAGTGTTTTGCTATGAACTGTCTACACTACGACGAGATAACAAGGTGAGAAATAAGTTTTAACTAAGAAAAAAACAGCAAGGGAGAGGGAAGTAGGTCAGTGATGCTTGCAACCACTTGTTAACTGCAAAACAAACTGTAAAAACTGTTACCTGCTCAGTTAACAGAACAGGTAATGTTCCTGACACACTTGAAATGTAATATCTGATCTGTCCGTTTGCAGAGCTGTTGTCAGGCCGGTTGCCGTGGCAACTGGCAAAGAGTTTGAATGTTTTATTTTAGTTGTTCTTCACCTGTTTTTGGGCATTATTTTTCACTTTGCTGTGGCAAACCGCAGCTGCTGCAGTTTCTGAAAGTAATCAATAAAAACTTTACAGCAGTAACACCAACTGTCCAAACGTACTGGAGGTCTGCTTGGGTTGCTAGGTAACGGGAGGTACTCAGCTGGGGTTGCTAGGTGACAGGCAATCCTTGCTGATTCGTGACGTAACACTGGGGAGATTTTTGAAACGGCTCATTTTCTAGACACCAAAAATCTTTTAAGTTTTTTCTTTTTATCATCAGTAGAAATCCAAATGGAAGTATGGAGATGTTCACAATGTGAATTTTGCATCGGTAACTCATCAATTTAAAGTGATTAAACTATTGTCCCAGTTCTATCATTTGGCATAGACATAAAGTCTCCCCAATGCTCAGCCTTGAGCCAAACATCTGCATTCTCCAACAGGCCATTGATCCCACCTGCTGATGACGCCTCTCCCCCTCTGTCCAGTGATCAATAACCCTTGGATCCCATTTTGTGTCCGTACTGAGCCTCTGTTAAAAGACTAATAGCTTCCATTTTCCCCCAATCAGCCGCCTTTGAAAAGCCAGCAAGATTGCCTGTGTGACAGTTCCCCACAGAGCCTTATTTCGAGACGAATCCCCAAAAGACCAAACCGACTCTTACAAAAAGTTAACAGTTGGATTTTTGGATGCACGCATTTGAATACATTCGCTTTGCTCCATCTACTGAACAGCTTGTGACTTTGTCAGTGTGTGTGTGTTTGTTAGCTGACGAGCCTTTGTGAGCGCGATTAGCTTCTCTGGAGCTGCATAATTGTGATCTCATTGCTTTGAAGGCTTGAACCTGCTGGGCAGCCGAGCGTTAAGCTCAACAAATGGCTCAGTTTCCTGCTGAGGATGCCGAGGAACACGGCATCCCGTTTACCCGCCTGAGGACCTTTACAAATATGAGCTGCTTCTGACAAGCTTTCAGTCAGGGGAGGAGAAACAGAGATGAAGGAAGGATGAAACTTTCAAAAAAGGACGGCAGGATGGAGGGATTAACAACAGAGCAACTGGGGGTGAAGAAGTTCTCAATAAAAATAAAATAACTTTAAAGTCTTTCATGAAGTCTGCATGAAAAATTTTGCTGAATTAGGCGCAGCAAGAAATTTTAGCAAAAAAACATAAGCAGTGTAGCTTGTAGGCCTGGACAATATGGCTGAAAACCTATCACTTATCCCAAAATATGGTTTCATATCGATAATTATTGATTAGTTTTTTATTTTAAATATCCAAAATACTGCCATGCTAGTTCTCTTTTATACTGTTTTTGTTTTTTTAAGCAGTTATGAGGCATTTTGGTGAAACTTTAAACTGCTGCTGCGCAAATTAACAGGTAGTTGCTAGGTAACCAAAAAATTAGACAGTTGCTAGGTAACCAGAGAGTTAGTTGATTCCACGAACTTTGTTTTAGCTGGTTGTGAAAGGTGGAGCAGCAAAAGCCTTTCCTTCCCCAGAATGTAGTGCGTGAATATTCTGTCAGCGTGTTTGACTGAGGGAAACATTTTAAACCCAAAACAATGACAGTGTTTATATCATGTTTTGCTATGCAAAATTCAATTTTTAAAATAAATTTTGTTCTTGCATTTTGATTTCTACTGCTTCAAAAAAACACAGAAAAAAAAGCCAGCAGATTTTTGTCAATACGTTGATAAAAACGTACGCTGGAAAATGTAACATTACAAATCAGCAGGGACACATTACATAGGCACTGCATTGTTACCTAGCAACCCCAGCCTGTCACCTCGCAACCCACGCTGAATTCCAGTACATTTGTTCAGCTGGTTTTATCACTGACCAAGTGTTTAGTTCTTGACTTACCAAACAGAAACAACCTGCTGCGTTCTTGTTGGCTGTTCAGGAGGCTCCACTTCTGCTTTTCAAAGATGTACGGTGGTATAATTGCACGTCAGTCTGCAGCCAATTTCAAGTGTGTAAAGGTTGAGTTGGGGGGCGTGGCCAGCAGGAGCTTATTTAGATTTAAAGTGACAAGACCCCCTAAAACAGCTCAAAAATACTAAAAATCCTACTGAGAATGATTTCGAGTAAAATAATGTAAGGAACATGTTTTGTTTAAGCACAAACCTCTCCTAATCTGTTTAAGAAATCCCCTTTAATTTGACCAGAAAGTTGGTAGCTTATTATGATGCCAGCATTCTTTTTTATGCTATAACCATATGACTGAAAAAGGTTCAAATAACACATTTTCTAATAATGTACCTAGCTGTAAAGTAGTGTAAAGTAAAGGTAGTGATAAAGTCTCCAGTACTTCAGAAAAGTACAACTCAGATGATTTGTTTTTTCTGAGTCAGGAGGAAGCTGTGACTGAAGCAGCTGTTTTTACTGTCAAACTCACACCTTTTCTGTGACACTAAGCCACCATGACTAATACGTGCAGATTTAAGCTCAACCTGGCAGCTGGTGAGGAAGCGCCGCCTCACGCGCTGAGTGTCAAATCAACTCGTTTTAACGCTGAAGAAGTCGTACCTCCATTTTTTCAGGTGACGTGACCTGAGGAGACAGACTTCAGACTTCTTTGCAAGTCTGAGTTACAAGTCGGATATAGTTTGAAGACGGGTGTTCCCTTTCTCCTTAAAAGGGAAAAAAGGACGTCTGGAAGTTTCCCGAATAACAAATCAAATAATAATCGAACTGCTGCACATGTACGTACAGAAAGTTATCTTCTGTAACTCTTAAAGGCGACTTATTATGCTTCCTTGAACAGGTAAAGATATACAAAATGTTTATTACAGGCTTTGCACAAAATCCTTCTTCTCTAAAGAGATTTTTTACTTTAATCTCAAAATCCTGACTTTAATTTCAGAATCCTGACCTTAATCCCAGAATCTCGACCTTAATCTCAGAATTCTGACTTTAATCCCAGAATCCTGACCTTAATGCTCATTCGTGAGTCGTTACAAACTTTACCCCCAGGCTGTCTTCCTGCCGGTGTTGCCTCCAGTTGTGTCCCGTGTCGCTGAACATCAGCAGGTAGGACGTCAGCCAATCAGAGCTGCCGTAGCGGCCCTGCGTGGCCACGGCCGTAATCTGGGTTCGTCTCTGCAGATCCACCTCCAACCACTGGTACTTATCCGTCCACAGAGGAGTCCATCCTCCAGCTCCTGGACAAATTACACACAGAAACAACAATTCAGTTCAGATTCTTTCATCCGGTTTCAGTCATGAAGTAAAGATATTTATTGAGTTTGGATTCAATGACTTTAAGATCTGCAGCACAGACTGCGCTGAGATTGTGCTGCGCTCGTTTTCAGCTCAGTATTCTTATTCTGGGAAGCCACCCAAGCTGTTTACAAAGCTCCACATTTCATCCACGAGCCACTAGGACTGAGCACAATGTGGTGCAGAATAACTGGAAATCGTGTCCATTCACATTTCCACGCCGACATGACAGCAGCCACCGAGCTGCAACGTTTGTCCTCTCCACAGCGATTAGCAGAACACAGCCGAGCCTCCAGAGGGAAACGGGCCTCAGTTCATCCCGACAGCAGCTGGAGCAACAGCTGGAGAGGCCGTCCAGCTGCACATGAGGTTTGTTCACACCGTGTTCACAGTGCAGGCTGGTACAAATCCCATTAAAACTAAAGGAAGTGTGAAAAGACACTGGTATGATTTCACCAAATCGGGTTATTTTTTTAAACTCACTTAGTATTTTGGCATAAAAATATCAAAAATACACACTAATTTATTGAATATGACTGTGTTGACATTAAATTAAATAGTTGACAAGAAAAATTTGTAAAAAAGAAAAGTATTTGGTAAAAAGTCCACTGAAGTACTGAGTCAAATCATCATCAGTCATTTAGTATTTAAAAATTACATAATTAGACCAAAATATAAAGCTAAACTGAATTGTTGGTATTTAAAGACCAAAATGACAATAATTCAGTTAAGTAATAAAAATAATAAGATCAGGCAAAAGAAAATTTTCCAAAGCAGTTATTTAAATAAAAAACATTTGGAACTTTGACAAAAACTGCAGGTGTGTGAATTTGGTGAATTTTTGGTTAAAACATGTTTGTTTTTCATTCAGTGGGTAGAAAATTCAGAAATGTTACTCAGGTATGAGTAAAAATACTTCATAACAAAATGACTCAAGTAAAAATAAAAGTACTTTTTTAAAAAAAACATTACTCAAGTAAATGTAATATGAACTACTGACAACATGTCTATGAAAGTCCAAACAAAGATTTTGTATTTGTTTAATTGTGATCATAGTTTGGTTGATTTCCATCATAAATCCACACTACTGAGATGCAAACCGTCAATATAAAGAACAAATACAAGCAGTTTTCTTTTTTTCCTTTTGAATAAAAGCATTTTCACATGTTGAAAACATGAAACAACAGCTTTCCAATGGAAGAAACTTTGTCTCAGATTCTTTTCTGCTCTTTCCTGCTCATAATGGCATCTTCTAAAGGTCAAAGCTAATAAGCAGCTCAGTAAAAGACATAGACACTGACAGCTCAAGTGAAGAGCACAGACAGGCCGACCTTTACTCATTACAGCCGGGCTGCAGACGACAGACGCGGAAAAGAAAGAGGATGAGAGCGTGACAAAGAGAAGAGGATCAACCCACGGCTGCAGGACGAGGAAAGGGTCAACATTGCCCTAATGGGCAACACCTGAGGGATGAGTAGAAACTGGTGAATTTATTCAGAATAACTTTTTCCTCATAAACATTATACCTTTTGTCAAACATTTAATTTTTTTGAGCTCCTGGTGGGAGAAACTCTTTGCTTCAGTAGCTGCTTGTAATGACTCCAAAGCATCTGAACGACTCTTTGCGGTAATTGAGGTTAAAGACGGGTCAGGAGGATTATAGCGCTGGTCTGCTGGACGTTCAAATTACCTCATTACCTCAGCAAATCGACTAATATCAAGACTCTGAACGGAGGCTAGGCGAGCTGAGCTAGCACGCAGAGAGGCAGGAGGCAAAATTTCACTGAACAGCTGAGAGAAATTTGATTTAAACAAATCAAAACTCCACAGATTATAAACGATATTAATTTCTTCTAACAAAGTTAGGAGTTCACTGAATGAGGTCACTGACTTCTACTATAACCTTATGTAATCTCAATATTTCAACATTATTCTTTTTACGAAACGCAAAAAACCCCACCAATAAATAATGACCTGGTTCAAGTATGCTTGTTTCTGCACAGATTAATTCATTGGTTACAGCTCATACAGATAAATAGCTTCTAAATTAAAATTATGCTTTGGTCAAAAAACAAGCATTGCACATGTTTTATTGATTTATTCTACAGATGTTAAAACAACACAAACAATAAAACAACCCTGAATAAACTACACTGTAAAGCATTTTAAGGTGGTTTAAATTGAAAATGAAAGTTCACCTGCTACCTTTAAAATACAATTAAAATCAGCTACAAAAGTACTTTGGGTTCAACGCAGACGTTGATGTTCTGAGTCATTTTCTGTCACTTTATCAAGTTAAAATAACTGCTTATTGTAAGTTTGAAGGTAATGGGCGGAATTCCGCTGGGGTTGCTAGGTAACAGGCGGAATTCCGCTGGGGTTGCTAGGTAACGGGCGGAATTTCACTGGGGTTGCTCGGTAATGATATAGCCTCCACAGGGGGTGGGCAGTGGGGAAAGTTTTTGAAACCTCATTTTCCAGACACCAGAAAACATTAACTTACTGCCAAAAAACTCAATGGTTTTTTGTTTTTTGTTTTAAAGCAGTAGAAACCCAAATGGAAGTATAAAAATTTCCAAAATGTGAATCTATCCACCACATATGTGACCCCCAAGAAGTATATTTTAATGGAAAATTGTTGAGCAGTGAGAAAATGTTCCAGGTCAGGGTAACTCAAGGACTGATGTAAGACACTAAAGCATCTGATGCACTGGGAGCAAAACTTACCTATGAGTTTATTTTCCCACGCTCCCAAACCTGCTGCCATTAAAAGTCATAATCCATGGCTAACGCCACCAGTTGGCCTGCATCCGAGCACAGAGCCAGGAAGAAACATCCAAAATAACACTGCTTTAATGCTTTCACCCCAAATAAATGCACACAGAATCAGTTTCAGTCACATATTTACTTACAGGAGAGGTTGCATTAATTGTAGAAAAACTCAGAGTAGCTTCAGTATCTAGCCTATATTTTTACAATACTTTAATTTGTTTCAGGGGGTTTTTTTCTAACGGGTAGAGGTGGGTAAAGAACCAAAAAACAGAACTCATGTAAGAGTAGCACTACTTCAACATGTGTTTACTGAAGTAAAAAGTAGCCAACCAAGAAATTACTTTGGTAAAAAGTTTACTTAAGTACTGAGTAACTGATCAAATTATCAATCATTTAATATTTAAAAATTACATAATTAGATGGACCAAAATATAGTTTGTTTGAAATTTAGATAATTTAAGGACCAAGATTCATATAAATAGCAACAAATAGCAAAATAAGGCCAAATAATTTTTTTTTACCCTAACCCATAGTAGATAGTTTAAAAAGAGGAGGATGAAATTTCCAGAGATATTTTCCAAAAAATAAAAATAAAAATTGAGTATCACATTTTTGAATCGAAAATTTGGTACTCAGAAATATCCAAGTTTTTCTTGTTTAGAAAATTTCTGAGAATCACCTTAAAATAAAAACATATTCTACCAAAGTTTCAACTTTTCAATCTCAGAAATTTCCTTGTTTCTTCTGAACATTTCTGAGACTGAATTCAAAATTTCAGATTTTTTCAAGCAATTTTTGAATTTTGAAACAGAAATTTCAGGGATTTTATACACATGAACAATGTAAATATGATACATCAACTTAGGACATTCAAAAAGAAAAAATATAACCAAAGTCAGCTGAATCTACAGAGACAAACTGAGAAGCAGCTTCTCTGTGAATGTGAAGTCAAATAAAGAGGATCCGAGAGGTGAATTTACAGAAAACCCATAAAGACTGGGTCACGAGGTTCGCTGAACGCTGCTTCAGCCTCCGACTGCAGCATAAAATCAGGACTGGCCCGTAGAGACGCCGAGCATTCTGGGAATTTCACAGGCAGAGATGCATGATGGGAATCAGACAAAGATGGAGGTTATGTAGAAAAAACGCAGAGAAGTTTGTTTCAACAACAACACGATTGTTAATTATTGAATGGAAATTCAATCATTTCCGCTCAGTATTTTTTTGTGTTTGGTTTTTATTTCCATTTTGTTTTGGGTCTTTTATTTTTTGGTTATTTAAATTTTTATCCAGTTATAGTGTTAAATGTTCCTTACAAAATTAGAGCGCGTTGAACTGCAAGAATTAATTAACCAGCAGCTATCTTATCGTTAATTGCAACAATTTCTGGGACAATTTATCATCCAGCAAAATTTGTAGTTAAATTTGACATTTAATAATGGTTTTATTTTGACATATTTCACTAAATTGAGTTAAAAAAAAATATGAATGTTTATCAACCTTCGATATGCATTTATTACAATTCATTTAATTATTTTGACTAAACATGCTGCACAGAAATAGATATCTTACGTTACGATATTTTCTCTGGGATTATCCAAACAGGATATTTTTATTTCCCTGAATTCACAGAGAGGAATTTTAACTGAAAGAAACTGGATAGATAATTTGTTTTTAGTTGGATTTTGTGAAGACAAGCGGTGATATTTACCAGAATAATTAGATTTGTGGTGAGTCTGACTACCTGGGATTAAGAGGATTTCTGTGTAATCTCACCAGAAAACGTGATTAAGAGGAGAATCTGAAGAAGCTGAGGCGGTGCATAAACATCACACCAAGATCAATACCTTTTTCTACGCCTTCGTAATTTAAGCCTAGAGGCCATGTTAATGTTACACTGGCTTTTTAAGTCTAAATTAGCGCTTCCAGAAATTGATTGGTGATCACTCCATGTGTTTGAAGCCTGTTGCAGAATAATTAAACTGGTTTAAAGGTACAACGGCCCAGTTAACTTGTTAAAACGACCGTTAACATTTGCCTATAAATGTTAAACGTTGTCATTAACATTTAGCTATGAGGCAGAATTAAGTCATCTCCATGTTTTCTCTCCAATTCACGCTAGATTAGGCTATAATTATGATTAAAGTATGTTACGGCAGCATACTATCAGCAATTTTAAGAGTCAAAGAGTAAAATCTCAGGTGAAAAAGTCACAAAAAATACATGTAAATGATTTTCCAGTTTTTATTCAGGTTTTGTCGTAAAGAAGAAAAGCTTGTCTGAAACATTTAGACTTCTGCTGCTGCGGATGAGACACGCTGCTGCTTGATGATTTATCGAAGGGAACAAGGACATTTGTTCTTCTGAACTACAAGATAGACCGTTAAAAATCTATTAACCTTTCTGACCCTCTAAGACCAGGATCTAGAAGTCGCCATGATATTCAGCCAAACCGGCCAATAACTCAAAATCTCAAGGGATCAACGTGACCCGACGTGCGGCGCCAGCCTCAGGAAACATGATAAAAACACGCCTTAAAGAAATCAACTTATGGGAAAAACCTGACCGAATTTAGAGTCTGTGACATCAAATCTGCTAAAGATGACAACCTCTTTTGGTCAGTCGGAAATGATCCAACAAGTTGTTTTTCTTTGAACGTTTCTGCTTTTCATCTTCCCAGAATTGAGCAGGAAGCTGTTCAGGTTCAGACTCTGTTAAACAAGCTGAACTGTGAAACAAACAACTCAAGATGCTTTGGTTTTCAGTTGCAAATCCTTCAGATAAGAGTTTGTATCCTCACACGTCATTCTGTGTTTTTGCATTGGGATAAAAATCTGGACGCTTTGGGTAAATAATCCTGCTGCACCGGCAGAAAGAGCAAACCTCAGACAAACAGACAGGTCGGGAGATTCGCTGCTCATTTGATGAGGTAACAATAAGGCAACAAACTAGACAAAAACAATTCGCCCGAGTCGTACATCAGGGCTGGAGGGCGACGTGTTACGGTGGAGATCAGTGGTGCCCACAGTCGGTCCTGGAGGCCCGGCGTCCTGCATGTTTAATTCAACGCACCTGGATCAAATGATGTCACCCCCACCAGGGACAGAACTACAACGAGCAGGTCGCCGGCTGCTTTTTAAAAAGTTCATTTGCAATAAGAAATAAATTAAAAATTATTAGGTTAATCTCAGAAATTTCCTACTAAAAATTGCTGAATTCCAAAAGCAAAAATTTTTCGAGAAAAACTCAAAAATTTTCCATTTTCTTTCAGGAGAATTTCTGAGATTAAATTCATAATTTCAAGTTTTTCCTAGCATTTTTTACTTCCCAAACTCAGAATTTTCTGTTTTTCCTCTAGAAAATTCTTGAGAAAAAACTCAAAATTTCTTTTTTTTTAATTTATGAGATCAATCTCAAAATTTCTGACTTGAGTTTTCCAGGTCAGACATTTCATCTTTGTTTTTCTAGAAAAAAACCTGAAATTTCTACAAAATTTCTGAGATATTTTTGTGGAAATTCACTCCTTTTTAAAAATGCCCTAATGCATTGGTGTACTTCACCAGTCATTATGTGAACTTTAATAATTCTGTATACGTTAATTTTAATTATTTTATTGCTTTATTCTACATCTATTTGACATATTTCAGAGAAAACACCTGCAGGTGTGTTTGTTTCTCTGTCTGTGGAAACATATTTAACATTTACAGACACATTTTGAGTCTAATAAGGCCCCAAAAACGTTTAAAAGACTGAAAACTCCCTGCTGGTTGTGTGCGTTTCTTCCTGTCTTTGCTCGTGGCAAAACAATTGGGTAGCATAATGAGAGCAGGTTGGTCTTTAAACCAAGCCTTCTGCTGCAGGGCTGCGGCTGATCTCTGACTCCGGCCTTCATCCGTGACTTCGGGCCCTCGGCTTGGCTAAAGGAGCGGCTCTCTCAACTGTTCTGGGACCCGAGACGCATGAATTATTCACCTTCACAGATGCAAGGCAGCTGCTTCACAAACTGTACATACACAGAGGGATGCGGCGCTGCGAGCTGCAGCAGGAGATTAAAGGCCAAAGTGTGTGAGCTGTCCAACCAGGACACGTCCACATATGGGGACAAAATCACAAATTCAGGACAGTCCGTGATCTCAAACATCTTCGCTGGCTCCTTTACATCCAGCAGTTTGTCCATGTTTTGTCATCAACAGCTGCCATTCAGAAGTCAACTAGATCAGGATTTAGTTCTCAGCTTATACCAGATTTATATCGCAGCATACCAGTGACAACGCAGATGGAAAACAAGAAGGAGGAGTAAATTTCTGGCAAAAAACTCAGAAATTTTAAAATTAATCTCAGAAATTTTCTGTTAAAAAAAACTAGCATTTCCGAGTTTCTTGTTGGTTGTGCAGAAGGCTCTACTTCTGCTTTTCCAACATGTACGATTGTATAATTGGCATCTGTTTGCAGCCATTTCCACATGCGAGTGTAAATGTTAAGTTTGGGGGAGTGACCAGAACCCCATTTCGATTCAAAGTGACAAAGAGGAGATCAAAATATCAAAATCTAATTTTCTGAAAATGATTTTGTAGAAAAACTCAAATGAACATGTTTTGCGTAGACCATAGAGTTATCCTAATCTGTTCAAGGAAGCAAAATGGGTCACCTTAAAGCCACTGTCAGCAACTGAGCTCGATAAAAGGGGAAAGTTTCAGAGTGGCCTCCTTAAAGAAGCTGCCAAACAAACCTTTCACAAAGCCCGCATCAACATCCAGCAGAGAGTCAGGCTGGACTGTTTCCTCCTGCTTTTCATGAATCACAACTCAATTGTATTCCCTTCAGACATGAGATAGCACTACAGCGTTTTTGAAGTACTGGTCTAATAAAGAGTGAATTCCTCTGTGCAACACGAAGGTTTAGCAGTGACAGTCTGCCGTAGTATCAATCTGCACGCCAGCCTCTCCGTCCCTCGGAGCGACCGCAGCTCGGGCTGCGCCTGCAGTTTAGCTTTGTCTTTCATGTTTTGTTCTCAGCGTCCTGGGAAAAGGCACACACACTCTCCGTTTGCTCCGCTGGGAAAACGCACAACTGCAGCCGACAAAACAGGACACATCTGAGGCGAAGAGCACAGATTCAGTCAA
The DNA here is from genome assembly GCA_010277015.1 of Poeciliopsis turrubarensis. Taxonomy (NCBI): domain Eukaryota; kingdom Metazoa; phylum Chordata; class Actinopteri; order Cyprinodontiformes; family Poeciliidae; genus Poeciliopsis; species Poeciliopsis turrubarensis. The sequence continues at coordinate 272,525 of VMRN01000145.1, read as the reverse complement.
GGTGCATTGGCTTTTCCACACTGTGCCCCGAGTGCTGCTCAGGCCTGAAGGTTGCTTCTTTAAAATTGATCCCAACAACCAGCCGAGCAAACTGTAAAGTGGCACAGATCTCTGCAATTCCGCACATTATCCTCTCACAAATGTGGAAAAAACTAAATAAACACACAAGAAATTCAGCCATTTGTGACTAAAACTTCAGGAAAATTAGGAATGATTACTGTATTTTCCAGACTATGGAGCGCACCATACGATAAGCCACACCTACAATTTCTTCACAAAAAACTGGAAACGTACATATATAAGCAGCACCGTGCTATGAGCCACTGGTATCTCCGACCCAGCAGAGGGCAGCAGAGGGCAGCAGAGGGCAGCAGAGGGCAGCAGA
>VMRN01000145.1:257555-272130 GCA_010277015.1 Poeciliopsis turrubarensis | reverse complement strand
GGGCAGCAGAGGGCAGCAGAGGGCAGCAGAGGGCAGCAGAGGGCAGCGTCCTAATAAATCTGCTAGATATATTCAGGACGTAGCCTTCTGTCTCCAATGTCGAACCATATAGTTTCGTTCACGCCGAGTTTACGTGCAGCGGCTCTATTTCCTCCTGCACTGAAAGATCGACAGCCTTCAACTAAAAGCTGCATCATATGAGTTTGAAGAAATTTCTCGCCACCATGTACTTGTTATAAATGAAAATTAGCGCTTTCTTCTTTGATTTCCAATTCCGACTTCCAATGATTCACTTCCTGCTGAAGAGCGCCCCCTGGCGGTTGAAGAAAAATCCACAGGAAAATCGCACCGGGATTCCAGCCCCATGGTTCAAAACGTGGGAAAAAAGTAGCGGCTTAAAGTCCGAAAAATACGGTTCTTGTTTAACAAAAAAGAAACTTAAAAGAGGGTTTACGTTCAGTTAGTATAAAAACATCAGTTCTTCTGTTGTTACAGCTAAAAACTACTGATCACGGTTTGAAATCTGTGATCAGTAGTGATGACCTCTGACCTGAACCTTCAGATTCACAAGTTCAGCCTTCTGTCACCTAAAAACATTTCCAGGATTAAATACTGAGAGAAACTCAGGTTTTTGAAGTTGACTGCTGCAGTGTGATCACAGATCTAAATGCTTTTCTTTACAAAAGAGTGTACATATTAGCTTAGAGTAAATCAGTTTAAATTAAAGATCTGCTGTTGTCATAGCAACCTTCCGGACCCCTCAGGTCTTCCAAACATGGAGAAGCTGCATTCAGCTTCTATTAACCACAATCTGGAACAAACTTCCAAAAAAAAAAAACAGCAAAACAGCCGAAACACTGAGTTCCTTTAAATCAACCTGGTCACAGCTGCTTTTGATTAAAAAAAACTGGAACGTTGATCAACATCAGTATTGATGATGACACTTAAAATGTGATTTTTATTGATTGTTTCACCACTATGAGGTAAAGCACTTTGAGCTGCAGAGTTAGATACAAATGAACTTGAAGTTGTAAGATCAATAAATATTGGTAACTGATCGAAAAATCTATCCATTTTAAATCTTCTTTTCTTTGCATATTTTTTGATGTTAAAAACAAAAAGTTTTCATCCTCCACCTTAATTTCTATTAAGGTGGAAAATGTAATGCTTATTTTAATAAATAAGCATTACATTTTTATCTTCTAAAAAAGATTAAACTCACAGGAAAATACATGTTTTTATTTATTTTTTTCAGTCTTTTCTGTGCTGCATATAAATATTCTCTCCCACATTTTGTAACAATCTCAGTCTGCTTATTTAATGAAATAAAATGCTTTATGGTTTTACACTGCAGGTAGCTGAGGCGACCATTCTCACTCGGAAAGAGAGAAATTGTGTTTCCATTCGAGTAAAACACAAAAGTATTTACATTTTTCTTCAAAAGCACACTGTGTACTTATTAAAAAGGCAGCCACTGAGCGTAAAATACCGACTTCGGCCTGTTTATGTGAGCCGTGAAGTTAACTGCATGGTGCAGCTTTTCATTAAAATGCACCCGAGAGGTTGGGCCACATTAATGTAAATCAATTTATCTGTTTTTTTGTTGTTGTTTACAATGGAGATTGAAGTCTGTGCGTTTAAAGCAGCTGGAAGGGAACAGGACCTAATTAATGACTTCATATCCTGAGAACATTTTCAAATTACTGCGATGTAACAACACAAAGAAAGTTCTGCACAACTGTGAAGCAAAAGAAAAAGTTTTCTGAATTTTTTACAGCAAAAAGTGTTGAGTGAATATTTGTTTTGTACGGAAACATTTAACTGCCATTATTAAGACAAAAAAAAATAAATTGGTAAAATAATAAAGTTTTTGATGGTAATTAGATGTAAAACAAGAATTTTCCTAATTATAACAAGAAAGATTTTTGTTTTAACTACAGATTCACCGATCCACTTTCTTCACTTACGATACCAATATTAGTATTGGCCGATACCGATCCAACGCAAAAAAATGGTGCAGAATGTTTCCTTATTTAAAACACATAAATAAATGTATTTCAAAAAAACACATTGACAATTGAAAAGTTAAAGGGTGAAGAAACTTTTGAAAGGCACTGAAAGTCTGACCATTTAATTTATTAAAGCTTCAGCTTGTGATATTTAGCCTAATAAACCGTTTGAATGCAGAATGTTGTATTTACTGCTAGTATGGCCGCCCTCTCCTGAATGGCATCAGTGCCGACAGTGTGTAGCGACGAATAACTATTCCCAAACTCGTGTCTGGCAGAGCGTTGCAGCTGGTTGTTAACATGCAAGCTGTTTCAGAAACCGCTCACCTTCTCTTCTGTTGACTTTGGCGAAGCCCGGTCCGTGACTGGCCGACAGCTGAGAGGAGCTGCTGAAGGACCGCGGCGGCAGATTGGACACCAGAGGGCTGTCACAAACCGCTGCTGACCAATCACACGCCAGAAAAGACAGAAGAGACACAAATCAGTATTTAGCGTTTAAAAAATCGTTTCATGAAACTTACAGGGCTACGGGAAAAAGAAAAATCTGACTTTAATCTCAGAATTCTGACACCAATTCCAGAATTTTTACAATATTTCAGAATTTTAACTTTAATTACCGAATTAATTTTTTTTTCTCAGAATTTTGACAAACTGGATTCTGACTTTAAATTCTGACTTTTTTTCCTCTGAATTTTAATTATGTTTCAGAATAAAACTCTGAATTGCAACTTTTTCCCTAAGAATACCAACTTTAATTTCAGAATTTTGACTTAAATCTCAGAATTCTGATGTCTTTTCCGCAAATATTAGATTTTTTCTTCTCGGATTTCCAACTTTTTTCCTCAGAATTCTGACTGTTGATTTCAGTAACTGGCATAAAGTCAAAACTCTGAGAAAAAAATAATTCAAGGCTACAACATGAAATGCTTTCTTTGCTTTTTTTTGCCAATGATTGTCGATGGATGAATAACGATTTCTTGCTGCACAAAGTAAAACACATTCTCAACAGGTCATTGGTCAAATTTTATCAAATTATTGTGTAGAAAACAGAACAAAGGGAAAAACGGAGGAAAAGTTGATGAATGAATCGGAATAACCTAAACTGCATGTAATCCTTCATTAACTAAAAAAGGTTTCAACATTATTTACCAAGTTTTGAGAACAGATTACTGAGCAGAGCTCTGGAGCGCTAATAGCTAATTATTTATTTTGTTCAAAAACACATTAAATAAAGAAAACTAGAGCAGAGCAACTGAACTTTACTGATGAAACTCGCGTTACTGTTCCTCCTGGAGCTGCAGCCAAATGAAGGTGAGATAAGGTGAGTTTGGCGAATGAGTCACATGTCACACACACACACACACACACACACACACACACACACACACACACACACACACACACACACACACACACACACACACACACACACACACACAAAGAAAATCCACTGATGGGTGAAATGAAGAAAGGAGTTGATGGTGTCACTGCATTACTTAAAAGACAGCAGCAATAAATGCCCAGATGAGGCACTGAGTCAAAGTCCTCTGCTTTTCTGCTCATATTTTATTCCTTCTTCATGCCCCCCCATACACACAGTGACCTCTGACCTTTCTGTTTGTTTTATACTACAAGCTTTGAGTCAATAATAGATTAAATATTGGTGATATGACAATCACGTTCCTTCTTTTACAACCGGAGACGACTGGGAGCAAAACGTGTAAAAGCTGCCAGCAGCCATATTTTACACCAAATTGATAATAAGCTGAACTAAGAAAAAACATTACATTTAAATCAGACAGGTTTGATTTGGCCGTCGTGTTGGCGCCTGATATTGTATAGAGAATTGAAGACCAACACATTTTGAATTCATCCATCCGTCAGGTTCGATAGAAATCAATTAACAGTTTCTGTTTAACCCTTTAAGAACCAAACATAGAAAAACATTTTAAAAAAACAAAACGTTCAACCTGATAGATGGTTTTTGTAGGACTATGAATGAAGAGTAATGTGCTTTTTTAACGCATCAGGCGATAAATTGATTCACTACAACTGGCTTATTTCTGCTATGCTGCAGTTTTGGAAAGAGTTGCTGTTACTTTAGAAGATTGTGGATGATTCTGGGGCTCACCGCTACTTATCTGATCTAAAGACAGAACCATTTGATAAACGGGTCGGTTTTTAAAGAGGCGAACTTCCACACTGGAGCCGGCCTTTTGCAAACACAAAATACCCCCGGATCACAGGGGCAGATGGCAGCGCTCCGTCACTTTTATCGCCAAATTATTTGTCCCTGAATTAATAAATCCAGACTCATGAATGGCACCACAAGCCGCTGCCATTTTTATGTAACCTTGATTTAATTGGAACCTTTTATGACTCAACTTCTGCTGAACACATGACATTAAGTGAACTTGATTTATGCCAAGCAAGGATGCATTGACCTCTGATTTGCTCTCCAAAAGTCGTTCATCCTATGATGGAGCATGAGGGACAGAAAAGGTTCAGGCAAAATGTCTCTCCCATTCAAATTAAATAGAATTTATTCACAGGTTTATGGTCTCTCTATGCAAACCAGCAGTCTATTAGAAGTCCTACAGAGTCACAGTCGTTATGAAGCGGGGAGATTGCCCCAAATTGAAACCAACTTCTCTCCCAGCATGTTTTTTTATCCACCTATTTTCTGTCAGGCTGGGTGCAAGTGGAAAAACACAACTGCTCAAAGTTATCTATGCAGTCACAAATTCTTAAATAATCAAAAAGCCAGCCCACATTCTTATCCACATGAGCATTACCCAGGTAACCCTGCTGCATCTGCAGAGCAATAATCAACCTGGAGGCGGAATAATATATTATTTTAGACTAAGCAAAATATACGTCTAGCTGTGCCATGAAAGCAGGTTGGGATGGTAGCAGAAAACCAAAACCAAACAACAGAAAAGGGAACTGAGGTGTAAGAATGACGAAAATCATGATCACCTCGTTGTATTTCATGGTGGCAATGATAGAAAAAATACAAAAGTCTGTTAGTTAAATGTCCGTCTGACAAAACTTTTCATATCAAGTGGGTCCAGTCAGCTGGTGGGAACTGACTCTGGGAAAGGTTTAATAAAATAAAAAAATAAAAAAACATTGTCATGTTTTAAAGCCATAAAACAGTAAATAAGTGGGTTTAAAATGCTTTACCAAGATAACATTGAATAGATGTGCTACTGCTGTTAGGGAAGCACTTCTGCTACCAACAGTTTGGTCAAATATGTAAAAACACCACAACTTCCATTTGTTCAATCAGTGCAATTATGAGTAAATTATTTCATTAATTGGATTAATGTGATTAATCGTTTGAGCCAAAACATTTCTGTGGGAAAGGAAAAATATTGCTCAAACTAAGTGTGTGTCCTTCAGTTAGCAATTAATTACTAAATTAGTCAATGATTATTTCAATTAATTATGATTATTCGGATTAATTGTTTCAGCCATCAACACTTCTGTGGGATAGGGTCAATATTGCTCGATCTGAGAGAGTAGATCTGGTCTAGAATGGCCAATTAAACTTAAAGAACAGCCTTTTTCAGTCTGCATGCTCCAGTTAATGATTAATTGATCAATGAATTAGTTAATAATTATTTCAATAATCAATTAATCACGATTAATCATTTCAGCCCTCAACACCTTTGTGGTTAAGGGAAAATGTTTGGTGAATTCGAGAGAGTAGATCTGGGCCAGTGATTCTTGCTGGTGCAAACAGGGAGGAGATGATGTCAGGTGTTTCATAGAGGAAACAATTGCCATCTGTTGCAGTTATGTCTGATGGGAGAGCTGCATGAAAAATAGAATTACTTCATAAGCCTGTAAATGTCTGTGATGCACTTGAGTCTGAAGAAGAGAAGGTCTGGCGGTGCAGCGTCTGACGACGCAGCGCAGGCGCCTTCAAGACCCAAAGACGCAGTCTGGATTATTTACCTAGCAGGCTTGTTCAGGTTCAGATTTACAAATCCACATGATTGAGCAGCTCAAGGAAGAAAAGCGTTTGTGCGGATGTGACTAAAAGGCATTACACAGATGGAGAGAGACAACACTGAAAAAAACTGGAGTGACATTTACTCAGAAAAACCTGGGCAAGGTTTTACACTTAGACTTTTTGAAGTAGACATCACAAATATTTTAATTTTGCAAAGTAATAAGATGTTTTTAGTTGCACATTTGTACAAAATAGATTATTGTTTTGGGTCATAAGGAGGAGTAAATTTCTGCCAAAAATCTCTGAAATTTTTAGATTAATCTCAGACATTGTTGAGAAAAAAACTCAGACTTGTACGAGATCAAAAAGTTTTAATTTTTCTACAAAAACCCCTCAAACTTTAAGATTAATCCCAGAAATTTAGAGAAAACTTGGACATTTCTGAGTTTCAAAAGTTACATCTTGAACTTCTCCAAACATTTTCAAGTTTTTTGAACATTTCTGAAATTAATCTCAAACTTTCTGGGTTTTTTCTCGCAATTTTTTTGACTGCGAAAATAGATGAAGCTTTGACCCTTAAATGGCTTAAAACAGATTTCTGTGACAAATTAAGACGAGGTTGAATCAGTTGCTGCGGCTGGTGGCACAATGCATTGTGGGATACCTTACCAGCCAATCCCCACTGCCACATACTTCAAAACAACTAAGGTAATTATTAAAATGTTTTTTTAAAAGCGTAAATACGTTATAATTTATTGACTTAATGTCAACATTTCAATCCATCTTGACCAAAATCAAGTTATCAAGAATTTATCTCTTTCAATTAAACAGTCTTGAAGTTTACAGTGTTTTGGACATTGTAAATTAATGTCTGGTTCACGTCTACTACACAATTAAACTTTACATGCATTTGTTAAGTTAATAACTTATTGAAATAGTTTAGTTCCGTCTACTTTGCATGACGTATTGAATGTACTTGCTCTACTTTTGTGGTACAGATTTACTAATTAATTGAAAGTAACAAAGTAATTTACCATGCCATTTTAAAGTAAACGTACTAACATTATAATTTGTAGTCAAATTTACAAAATGGGACAGAAAAGTAATTTTTTCAGTGTATAACTGAAGGAACTTTTAGCTTCATTAATTTGATTTCCAATTTCTTTTATTGCCTCTAAGGATCAATCTTTAAAAAGACAGATAAATAAAAGCTGTAACTGACTGCAAACGTAAATACAGTCTGTGAAAAACACCAGTTATTGTTTGCAATTGTTTGTTATGGTCTTCATGTTTGAGTTGCAGAGGGAATTATAACTTAGGGAACACAATTTACCCGTTTGATAACACTGTGGATCAATTTCAGCCCTGCTTTAAAAGCTGTTATCTCTTTCAAACAATCAATAAAGCTAAGAAATAACAGAGCCTATTGATGCTTCTCTTCCCCATCCTCCTCCCTGATCCATCTATCGATTTCCACAATCGATTTCAGACCCATCTCCAGCTGATTGAACACTTCTGAAAGTATTTTGATACAGTAATCATTAGATTTCACTGAGCAATCCCAACTGTGCAAGACTTGAAACTATGAGTTCAAAACCTCCCATGTTAAAACAAAACAGATCACAGGAATGTAGAGACTCAACAGAGTTAAGATCCATGGAGAAAACAAAGTGGTTTCCTTTAAAATAATTCCTGTCCTCAAACATCAACTCAAGGTATTTTCTGGAAGCTTACTTGAGTATAAAACTGGAGCAAAAGCAGCAGAAGAATCCCCCTGTTAAATCTTGACTCATCTCCTCTGACAGACTCTCTTTTTCTTTCTCTCACTTGCTTTCGAAGAAAACATGAAATGTTGCAAAGGGAAACTGCTTTTATTTTTGCATTAAAACTTTCAGAATCAGGTCAGATACCTCTTTAGGCTGCAGACTGAAGATCTGTCACTAATCTGAAGAATTACAAAAAATTAGTTATTCTGCAATTAAAATTCAGGATGCATCCATTTCTGCCAAAATTTGCAAATGAGACCATTAGTCTCTTTTTTTTTGGTTTGTTTTTAGCATCCTTAATAATTGAATGTACTCAATGCTCTATTGTATCAAGTGATTTATATCGTCCACCAGAACTTAAATCCTACTTTGGTACCACATAAATTACCTCCCAACTGCCTAAAAAATGACCCAAAAAGTTGCGTGAACAGCGAGCAGCACCGGAAGCGCAGGAGCCGCTCACCTTCTCCATCTGTCCCGCGTGAGCCAAGCAGCGCTGAGGCGACAAACGCGATAATCCCAGCGAGTATTTGACTCCTCGGAGACATGTTGAAGCGCCAGGATGCTGAAGCGCGTAACTCCGCTTGTCAGAAGGCAGCGGCTCCGTCCGCAGCTGCTCCTCTCCGGCTCCGCTCCGGTGCGCCGGCCGCGCTGCAGCAGAGCCTGCAGCAGGGTGTAGAGGATGGCAGCAGCCGGGGAGAGGGACGGATGCTCTCACACCCACTACCTTGTGTCAATTAGAGCACGCAGAGAGAGGCAGGGGGGATTTTATGAGGCTTTGGCAGGTCCGAGCCAAAAGTACAACCTCTGCTTCCGAGATGCAGGCGGATTTAAGATTTCCAGTCAGAGAAAGTCCTGAGTTCAGCAGAGAGCAGCAGGCTGCGCTGCCTTTAACTCTTTAGGCAGCTAACAACTGCGTGTCTGTTATACAGAGGAGGGCAAAGGACCAGAGTACAACTACTTCAACATATTTTTATTCAAGGAAACGGAAAGCCATCCAAACTCAAGTTTGGTAAAATGGCAAGTCAAGTACTGAGCAACTGATCAAATGATCAATCATGTCGTTATAGTTACATTTACTTTAGTAACTTTTTTTCAATCTACATTTAGGAGCATTTTTGTACTTTTTACTTTTACTTGAGTAGTTTTATCACAAAGTATTGCTATTTTTGAGCAAAATTTCTGGATTTTCTACCCACTGAATGAAAAACAAACATGTTTTAACCAAAGACACAGAAACACACCAAATCAATTTCCAAATGATTTGGAAAGATTTTTTTCTACACAAACCAAAACAAACGGAAAAAACCCTTCTCTGGAACTGTCACCACTTTTAAACTGAATATTTATTCAAAACTTTGGCTAATGAATGTGTGACTTACCTCATAATCATTTTTTTGTGCCAGCACCGTATAGAGTCCCACTCAGGATGTTTGTCAGCATCTCTCTGTGTTTATTTACTCTAAAAAGCAACTTTATTAATGTTTTTGCTCATGCAGACCTGGATCAAATCCTGGCTTGATGTAAAGGTATTGAGTTTTAGGTTTATGGCTTTTGGCCCAACATACTGGGTGAGGTTTTTAATCCAGAGCTTGTTTTGTGTCAATAAGTCAATAATTTCTTAATATTAGTGAAAAGGTACCAGCAGATGATTTCACTTAGGATTTTTACACCAATATTAGGAAATTTTTAACTTGAAATAAGTTCCCTGAAAAGTTACTTGTAAGTTAGCTTTGTCTTATTTAAAGTATAATAAGATAATTGCACTAAAAACTTGACTAAAGACTCTTGGTAAGACTTTATGTTTTTGCAGTGTGTATGTGTGCACATTTTTGTTGTTGTTTTGGTTTAAAAATGCAGAAAACCCATCAAATCTCAAAACCCCACAGCCGGTGAATGTCTGCACTGACGCATGGTTTACAACTATAGATGAGTGAGAGATAGTTCTGAAAAGAGAAAGTCAAACATCCTGCTGACCTTCAGGTTGAGTGAAACCGTGAAGGTCATGAAGGCGTGTCAGTCCTTTAGCTCTGCTTGTGTTCACTTCCTCTGATCTTTGTCTGCCTCAGCAAGGTTAGGGATTGTTCTTTCACTAAAGTTTGTTCTTTAGTAACAGATGAACCTTGTGTAGATCTTTGGGTGAAGAAAATCATCCTGTTTTCTGCAGCTATTATGCAAATTTAAAGTATTGTAACACAAAAATGCCCCTTATAAGGAGCTTAATAACTTCACTGCAGTGCAAAGATAAATCCTCAAAAGATGCACCTCAGTTCTTTTGGAAGAAATTTTATGTAATCTTACAGGGCTCAGTACTCAGCTGCAGAAGCAAATCTGCAGACTGGGATTTTGTTTCTCTCATCTGGCGTTCTTGTCTGAAAACAAACAAACAAAAAAAAGCTTTTAGTCTTGCAAAGAAAACATTCTGACTTTTGAAGTTCAGTGTTCAAATCCCATCAGGCTAACGATTCATAAATGACAAAAAATAAATAAAATACACAATGCTCAGATTTACTTTTAGAAATAGAGACAGGAAACACTTATAGGGTTGCCAAAAATAGTTTCGAACCCCCAAAAAACCACAAATCCACTCAAAACCAAAGCAAATCTTTCACACATTTCTTCAACAGTCCATATGAACCGCATTTAAACTCCAGGGAATAAACTCAGGAGCAGCAAATCATCAAAATGAGAAACTTTCTTGTTATAGTGAGACATAAAAATCCAGTTTTATACTTTTTATAACGACATACGTCTCATTAAAACCAAAATATATTCTCATTTGGATGAGAAAAGCCGTCGCAGTGAAACAGCAGAACTTCATGGGAAGATTTTTGTTCTAGTTGAAATTTTTTCAGCTCTTGAATGCATCCACTCTGACACAAAACGTCTCTGATTTCTGTCTGTTTTTAAAACCTTTACAGTTTTATGAAAGTTTACTCAGCTCCTCATCAACATCTCTGGATTCTACCATTTTTCTTTCACCGCAATTCTATGTTTGAAATCCTTAAAAAATGTTTAAATTAGAAATATAACCAAAATGAGCGGTAAATCACAAACTGGCTGTAACTAAGTATCTATTCTATTATTTTTATTTCGGGGGAAAATTAAGTTGAATTTAATTACTGACAACTATAGCTGAGTATTAGAGTAATTACACATAAATTGGGTAAGAGGAGCAAAAATTTCAGAAATTTTGAGATTGATATTGGAAAAAAAACATTTTTGAGCTTGAAAAGGTGAAAATTTTGTAGAAAAACTCAAAAATGTTGAGATTAATTGTGGTGATTTGAGTTTTTCTGTGTTTATCTTAGTTTCTGTGAGTCTCTGTGTTGATTGGTTACACCTGTTCTTTGTTTCTCCTGATTGTCTCCCTGTGTATTTAAACCCACCTGTGGTCCTTTTCTCATCTGTCTAGTTTGTCAAACTGTCTCGTCAAATCTGCCGTCAGTTATTCATTCGTACCAGTTGCTGCCAGTTGTGAGCTTTAGCTTTCTGCTGATTCTGTGCTGCCTGGATTTTGTTATTGTTTATCATGAAATCATCATCTGGCTCCGCTGCCTCTGCATCACCACCTCTAACCGCATTTCATGACCTTAATCTAATAACATTTTGAGAAAAAAAGAACATTTCTGGGTTTCAGGAGTAAAAGATGCAACTTTTGAAACTTAGAAACTTCTAAATAGAACATTTCCGAGAATCCCAAAGTTTGGCGTAAAACTGATGCAGCATTTCAGGAAACAGATTTCTGATTAAATATTGAGATGTGACTGTTTGGTTGCTTTGTATTTCATTTGTAAAGCATCAGTTAAATCCATGCACCATTTTTTTAAATGCATATGCTACCTTCTGTTCTGTCACATATAATCTCAGATGGAGACATTTGAAGGCGTAACCTGACAAAATGGGGAAAAACAATCACTGGATTTTATGAGTCCTACTTTTCTGCACAGCATTTTGGATCTTTAGCGTATGAACAGCTTATCTCTAGTTTTCCTCATGCTGAAGATGGATCCTCTCTAATAAAATCCAACTAATCTCTTCAAAAGAGCCAGTTTTTGGTGTGATGTGGAGGAGTTTAAATTAAATGCGCTGGCGATCAGTCTCATTCCGTCTATGAAATACGCATAATGTGAGCAAACTACAACGATTTACATATCATTTGCATATGCATGGCTATACAGGTGCAGAGCGGCTTATTTTGGCATGAATCTACTCCACATGGCTCTATTTCCCTGCAGTATGTAGCCCTCAAATGAACACTAACAAGACCTGGGTGCGAAGCCAGGATGAGCCGTGTGCCGGCTGGTTTGTTTCCCCGCTGATACAGCGGACTGCCAGCAACGATGAAGCCGCCGTGTGATCATCTTTAACAAAGCATGTAGGGTAAGGGATGATGGCTGGCAGCAAAAAATGAGAGGAGGCACCTGTTCATTTGTGGTACGATGAACGAATAATGACTCTGAAGTGCTATGTAAGAGAAATACCTGCAGTGAAACACACCAGGTAGACGAAGCCTGTGGACAGCAGCGTGTGGGAGATACAGCAGCAAACACACATTTAACGGTGACTTATTATGATCCTTGAACTGTGAGTTCAACAGTTAAGGTACTCTTCTTTCTTTTTTTTGCACAAATTCGCTCTCCGATAATGAGATTTAGTTTGGTGAGCTCCATCCAGAATGAACTGTTTAAGGCGTCTTGTCACTTTAAGCTGCTTCTCTTGTAGATCCCTTTAAATTTATCAAAGAGCTGGAGGTTAATGAGTGTAAAGGTTCAGAAATGAAGGAAATAAAAAGTCAGACAACATGTGGGTTCCAACACGTTGCCTCCTCAGGCTGTCAAGTTTTTTTTCTTTGGTAAATTTTACAACAATTCCCCCTAAGCCTACAGGTTGCACATCCTTGTGATACTTTTAAATATGTCAGTGATGACAGATGATTAGATTCCACTTTTTTAAGTGTAGAAAATAATATTTACCAACCAGAGTGGACTGAAACATCATTAGGTTGAGTTGAGCCTGTTTTACATTGACTTTATGCGGTTTCCTCTCAAATTTGATTTAATCTGTCATTTTCCCAAAGTTCACTGAACTCCAGCTGGAAGGCTGCATCATCTGTCACCAAAAGGACCTTTTCTCAGCCTGATTCTGCAGGAAATGGGTTGATGGGGAGTGTGATCTCTTTCAGGTCACACACCTCAAAAGATTTGCAAAGCACGGCGTTCTCACTTCTGATGATCCTGCAGCTTCTAACAGGTATGGAGATGTGTCAGGTCTTCCCTTTTAAGATGGGTGGAGAAGAAGTGGAGGCTGTTCAGAAGTGTGAAAAGCAAACTTTCCACCAGGTCAGGAAGCTTTTTTAAAATTTTCCTCGCAGATCTGAATGAAGTTTGTTCAAACGATTCAATGACCAGAAACTCCTCGTCTGGATTGTGCTGGGAGTCGTGATGCAGAATCATTACTTAGGAAATGATTCCAAGAACTTTAGGGTGGTCTAGTTAAAGTTTGCTGTCATTAATTACTTCAAGTGAACTTATTGCTTTACTCCTCTGTTAAGGTGCCCATGCTTTATGTGAGGTAAATGTTTATACAAGAGCGATCACATCTTAACTGGCAGAAACAACTTTGGAAAACATTTTCTGTTCAACACTCCCATCGATTCCAACTTCCATTATGGCGCCTGGAATGATTTAGTTGCAAAGAGAAAATTTCTTCATGCATATATTTTTATATAGTATCGATGCAACCATTTAAAGCTTTCATTTCTCCTTTGCTGAAACTACTTTGTTTGCATTCACTTTATAAAAAAGTAACATTTTATTAATCTGGCCACTAATAAATTTCTCTTTTTTTTCCAAATATCAGAATTAGCAGTAAATGTGCAGATTTGTAATTGCCAGTACTAATTCATGTTTATACTCAAATAAATGTTAGGTCAATTTGTTCTTCTAAAATAAATCAGAGCAGAATTAGGAAACTGTTTCTGGGACAAAATGCTTTTTGTATGTATTAGTTTCTCCCCTGCTGTTAGTCACAGTAGGCTGATATAACAATAAAGTCTCATCAGAGTCCGTCACAGTTATTCACTCACTCATACAGTCATCTGCTCCCCTTTGATATGGAAATTTCTCTGGCCGTTAATATGTAAACAGATTTGCATGACCATGCTCCCCGATGTAAAGGCAATGCAAACACATGAACAAAAGGAAAACAGTTTTCTTATCAAAACAACGCTTCTGTTTATCTTTTGATTGTGAGCCTTTAATCCAGTATTGTCGCCTCCCAGCAGGACAAAGAGCTTATTGATTGAATTTTTGTTTTTGTCACTCATTTGCTTTTGTCTTTTACTTCTGCAACCTTGACACGTTACGGTGCGACAGTTTACCAGTTCACCCTGGAAGTGTTTCTAACCGGAATGATGACATTCTGAAAGCTAAGCGTTAAAAATCTGTTAGTTTTAAAATGAGCAAACACCAAAGTTTTCAAAAGTCACTGTTTTAAAACTCCTAAAAATTTATAATCACAGTATTTTTTCCAGCTATCAGTGTCCAAAGTGAAATGAGTAATAAAAAAACTGTTGAAAATCAATTAAGGACAAATTACGTATCAAAATCACTAGAATCTAATTACAGATTCTGCAAAAGAAGAATGACATTTGCAGAATGTCATTCTTTTGGGGAAGCATCATATTTCTCGTTTTTCAATCAAACATTTTGGCGCTAAGATAAGGTCGGGTTGTTGCTAGGCTCAAATTGCACATGATCAGCAACAGGATGTTACTACTGGCGGAAAATGTGAAGACGACAGGAAGCGGCAGCAGGCACGTTTTTTAACGACTTATT